>JAYRBW010057635.1:0-10892 GCA_036023295.1 Invenusta paracnida | reverse complement strand
GTTGTGTCGATGTGATCGTTAAAGCACACAAAATACATACACTACGGCTTGTACTCGTCTTCTCTCTGCACGTTACAAATACAATCTTGATGATCAAGTAAACACGAACATTTAAAATGAACTTGGTTTTAAGTTTCGTGAATATCTTGAAGAAACATACAATTATATAGAAATGAAGGAAGGCAGTTAATGCTTTCATATCATCTTACATTAAACTTGTAGATATAAAACTTTAGAATTTTTATAAACTAAGCCATTTCATTGTGAATAAAGTCCAACTTAAATATATCGGTGTCATTTTGTAAAATGTATAATATGCTTTAAAAATATATAAAAGTGTTATTATTAATACGTTTAGTAATGCTGTTATGATTCATATTAAGCTATAATTAAGCAATTAGAAATATATAAATGTGTGTTTTTAAAAAACGTAAATATCATAATTGTCAGTTTGTTCTCAAATGTGTCGTGTGAGTATACTTAAAAGAGATATAACACTTTTAATTATTATTCCTTAAAAACGCTTCAGTAGAATTCCTTCTCAGATCTTTAAACGTAGAAAAGTTATCTATATTAAGCAGAGTGCTTCGAGTTGCTTATGATTAGCAAAGCAAAACGTGACTTTTAGTAAGTATGACTCCTGATTGTGAAGAAGAACTGGTTTTATAAAGAGGCAGTTCTGATTCTGAGAATCCTCCAAGGAGAAATTGTCTTAAATAACGTGATTATAAGGCTCCGGTATTGATTTTATTTCAGTTTGATTAATGAGAAGAGTATAGATATATATCGCTTTTCTTGAGAAGATTCATCATTGTTCTGTGCATCTCTTGATTTAAGGAAAAGTCCATATATATTACATTGCCATCTAAAGAAATAATACAAGAAAGTCAGCAAACAACGTCATGCACTGCTGCGCTTTCGAACGCAATAAGAAAGTTATTGACTATATCGTGTACTTTATTTTGGCACTATAAACACTATAAATAGTAATTTAATAATATTCTATATAGCGTTTCTTGCTAAATTATATACCACTATTACAGTTAAATTCTAACACATTTTGTTTAATGTGTCATTTAAAATATTATTGATCCTATTAATTGAACCAGATTGTAAAGTTCTATTGCTTTAGGGATTATAGTTAAGTATTTTGTTAGCTCTTTGGCGTCATCTGTGAATGCAGTAAGAATAAAATTATTGTATGTTAAATTAAGTATCACATGGAAATATCATAAATTGCGGAATTATTAGAAAATATACGTGTTTTTCATTTCAATATATTGAAATGCGTATCGTGCAATATTAAATACTTTGAACAAACATAAAAATAATTATGCTGACTGCAATCATATGGACGAATTTATATCAAAGTCATAGTATTATTATGTATTTCTCCCAACAATTAAAGGTACATAATATGAATAGTGGACAAGAAAGAAATTAAGAATTATGATATTTTCATGCATGCGCAAATCCTTTACAGAATGTTCCCTTGTCAAGGATATATTGCATAGTATAGTCGTCGCCATGGTTACATACGCGCAATTGACTCTAGGGCACTATTACTTATATTCTTTGACACTTATACGCCTATTTAATGTCAGTGGACAATTTTCTCTAAGAGAAATAAACAAGTAGAACTGCTCCCAATAATATTACCATATTCCTGCATTGTAGGCTTTATTACAACTCCAAGGCAGTTTGGCAATTAGAAGATTTTCAAATAAAGAATATTAAAATATGTTATTGGATTAATTTTAAAATCCAATTACACATTTTTTGTAATACCAAAAAAACAAAATAATGTCAACACCTCCACGATACTGTAAATATTTTTACACTCATCAATTGTAGCAATGTAAAATATAATGCATTAAAGAAAACATTCCAAAATGAATGCAATGTATATTTTAATGGTTGATAAATGTTTTTGAATCTACTCTAAAACGCTTTAATACAGTGCCTGTATAACTGGTCTGCAAGAATCGTATTGATTGAACTTTCATTGTCAAGCGCTGTTCCATTGCTGGCACATTCTATACTTGGGGGGATTCAATTGATAGCACTCATAATCTCTAATGAGGAAGAGATATGCATCTGGCATCTCAATATACATATATATATATATCGGTAACTAATAACTTTTCTTTGATCAATATGTAATGGAATCATTCGAGAAAAAGTGTAAACAAGTCAGTATTGAATGAATTCTCATTCCGGCAATTATTGCATCGTCAAAGGCAAGTTCAATTTACTAAATATTTGGTGCTGTTCTTTTTAAGAATATCCTTTTATTCTTGGTATATTGGTAAATTTGTATATGACGTCTCTCTATACTTATCTCAAATCCACCGAATAAATTCTTCTTCGTAAAGAGTAAAGAGTAAAAAGAATACAAATGTCAGACTTTTTTGGATATTTGGTTTGGAAGTTTCTGCCTCTCCAGTCTATAATGATGGAGCATGGTTGGATTACTCTTAAAGTTAATTTACTTCAATTGAGTGGTTCTGACGTTTCCTATACTGACTAACCTTCTCCCCGTTAGTATGTATTGGCCTTTTTCCAGACTAATATTTCAGTGAAATCTTCTTAGACAATGTGTCGCATGGAGCTCACTTAAGAAAAGACTTTGAGAGATTTTATGAGTTTCAGGCACTCAAAAAACGTTCTTGCTAAGTAGTGTAGTCCCATATATTAACAATTTTTGGCCGCCTAGTTAGATTTTCTTCATTTAACTGTCAACCGTAAAACTTTATTACTCTGTTTATACTGTGAGTTACATTGAAAAATGCGTAAACTGACTGTACTTAAGCCTAGTTTTTTAAAAACAGAAATTCTGAAAGCGAAAATTGTAGTAATTGTGTTCAGTACAAATATTATTTTTATATGGATTGTGTACTGTTAATCAATTAAGTAATCATATCTTGATAACAACATTACATCATTTTTCAATTGTTCCAAATCATTGAGTTCAATAATTGTTTTCAGTTTGAATTATAGTATATACAGAAAATTCACATCTTTCAAATTGCTAATTAAATTTATTTTGTAATTTTTCATTCATATATTGATGTTTTGAGAATAGCATAAACTTTTTGAAATTCAATAGTTTTGCACTTTAAAAAAATAGATGTATGTACACACCAAAACATAAACTCGGTTTAATACCGTTTTTAAATAAAGCAAAATCAATAGTAAAAATATCTCATCATCAATTTATTTACAATTTTATTCAATTAAAACCATTTTCAAGTCATTGATATCTACCAAATTTAAAGAAGCTAAATTATTCCAATCAAACATGACACATATATATACACACAACATGTATATACGTTATTGTATTTAAAAACTTGAATTTCTGCAAATTATCATGTTATTTTCCGGTTTCTGTTCTAAGTGAAAAATTGTAAGCTGCATCGCAGTCTGGCTGAGTATGTTAGCTATAACCGACCATTATAAATACAAGCCTATAGTATTCATAAATGCTCAGTAAAACACACTGACCTCATTTCACTGCCTAACTAATTTAATTGATAACAGCGCACAAACATTTTTGTTATCTCCAAGTTATATAATATTACAAAAAATCAATGTTATGTTTACCTAAGGGAAATAAGGGGAGCATTCTTTTGCACCCCTCCCCACCACTGAAATAGCACTCAGATAATATATACCTCTTTTGTTGGGATAACATTGGCGTTCTATTTATAGAAAACATTTTTACAAAAACTGGAGCTCAGAAACAGAAAATTGTTAAAGCTAATTAGAGAGGAAGAATGTGTTTGGTTGAAACTTGATAGATTTGGAATGAATGGAAAGATCGGTCGAATTTAACGTCAAGTGCCCGTTCATGGGTGAACAGATCGCTTGGTTTTCTCGTAAATAATTCCCTTAATTATTTAAGTTGATTGTTGAAATTTGCCACTTAACATATTATCTAAGAAGTTCTCTAAGACTAAGCGAATTTTTAGAAAATATAATTACACAAATTATATCAATCATGTTGTTCTCAATTGTTGCACTGATATCAATATGAAAATGAGATAATCAGTTTTGGAGTTAAACAATACAAGTGATGATAACGGATTATGTTCAGATTAGTTAACCATTATTACGTAATACACAGTATAATTACACAATAAGTTCCTTCAACTCTAACACTAATACCTAAAGGAGAATAAATACAGAAATTAAAGTGGTCAAATGAAATGACATGTTTAATCTTTATAGTAATACACTGAAAAGTATTCGGGTCGCAGTTGGCAGATATTTAAATTATAGATATCTAAAATTCCAAAATAAGATTCTTTCAGTCCATCCTCACCATTGATAACAACCCAATTTTCTCCACGTAAAAAAAGCAATCAGGGTGTTATACAAAATCAAACCAACTATAAGTAATAATGTGGAGAGACGAATTGATGCACCTTTTAAAATTACTAAAACAATTTATTTGATATATTTCTACGATTCCCTTTATTACCAATAGCTGTTCTCTTTAACAATTCCAATTCCTTGAAACAGGAATTTCAAAGAAGTTAAATTAATTTTTATAAGTTTATGTATAATAAAACTTGAGATCAAAGCTTTACTTAAAATATTGTTATCAAAATGAAATAGAAACAAACTCATATATTGTGAAATATTCTATACTTCTTTAACTTCATTCATACTGTTTTTCATTTGCATAGCTATAATAATAAAACTGAAGCAATTATTAATATGTGTTGGAGTAGAGATACAAATAGTAGTCAGATACCGATCTCGTAGCCTACAACTTACTTCAAAATGGCATAAATCAAGTCATTTGACCTATAACTATCGAACGTTTCCAGAAAATTGAGCCAACAAACAATAAAAATAATTTCTCATTCAAAGAAGGTTATTCCTGTGTTATATATTGAGTTCTTAATTTGAGTAGAATTCTTTGGGATGCCTTTTAAAAATAAAGACATAACTATCATAAATAAATCTCTGTATTTCTTAAAAAGAAATACGATTCAAGATTCAAGCTTTGCAGGCGCTTGTTAACCTGCTGTATACTTATAAACGAGGAAAAGAATGTACACACATTGTACACTGGAATGTTTGGAGCTGCTGCTATACTCCTACAACCATATTACACATATCAAAAGTCAGATTTCAAATAATACTTTGATTTATATGAACGTATAGTAGAGAACTAATATACCTAGAAACCACAAATATTCTAAAATAATAGGATTTTATGACCATTTGGAATTAAATTAGGTCATGCGTTCGTGTGTTTCATTTTTACAATATAATAAATCCATAGTAAATTGAATTCTAGGATAAAATGTTTGCGTTTTGTTTAATATTGTAGATTATTCTGAACTAAATTAATGCTACAAGTGAATTATAAGGATTATCTGGCTTGCAAATGCTTGCAAACTGTACTTATAATCATCGCTTGTTTAATTGCTTGTGTTTTAAAAAATATGTCTCACTGCTGATCTTTCGCATAACGCGCTCCTGAAGAACGAGACAGTGTGAAATAGCGTCGAAGCTGGATGTCAAATAAATACTTGATTAGCTTGGTCATTAAGTATGTGTTAATGTATTATTGGGCATTTTTACATGATCATCAATGTGTTAAAATAAACATGTTCTCATCATCAACGTGCATTAATTTCAGTACAGCCTATATACAGCTGTATAATATTTCTATAATATGTGTTTATTTAATTTCAATAAAACAAAGACATAGTGTTTATACTAAATCGAGATATCACTAAATTAGTCTATCTTGACAAATGAATCTTGAAAGAATACGTCTTCCAGATTATAATTAGTTCGATATTCGTCATTTTCCTTTTGATATTTCTTCCAGCTGTTTAATAACTTATTTTGCAAATGCATACAATCGAAGTGACATTATATACAAAAAGTCTGTTCTAAAAATATCGCAGACAACTACGCATCCACTCTTAATAACTTAATAGTATATTTTTTAATTTGGAAGATTGGACAATTTACTTTAATTTTCATAGAAATTGATTTTGTTACTACTTTCTATACTGACTATTGATTACTAAAGGAGAAAGCACAATACAGTCAAATAATATTCCGTCGTACTGCTGTACAAAAATGAATTATTAAGAAGTGTAAGTTCATTGAATGACTCGATTTGCTGAAGTGACTTTAACATTAATTAAGCATTATCATCTTATAGTAAATGTTAATGTAAATAGTGTAACATATTGTAATTGCACATGTAAGTTATAAATCAATTAACTTTTCTAGGTGACGTTTATTGCAATTATACTAGGTGGGAAAATTATAAAATGTTTCAATACATTACATTTAATTACATTTCAATAAAATATATAGGTAGGATACATTAAATTACATTAATTTACCTCAATGTACACTACTTTTCTACTGCTGCAAAGAGACATATTTCCCGATTTATTTTAGTTTGTCAAATCGTTACCCACTCAATAAAAAGAACGAAATTGGTATTTATTGAGCATTATTCATCGTCGATATTGTGGATATAAATATGAAGTTTGCTTTTAAGATATATTTACCCACAAATATTATAATTATTTTATCTGAATCTCCTCTATTCGAAGTCAAAATCAAAGTGGGCTAAATGAAGTGCATTGTAGAGGCTTGTAACGGTATTATTGAATACACGAGATCAACTCATATGCTTTACTTCCTACACAAATAGTGCCGTTCTTAATTTGATTTATATTTAGTCGAATGATTGATTGATTAATCTATACGTATCTGAAGAACTAAGCAAGCGCCTTGACGATCCCTGGGTCCATATTAATCCATGATGGAGCTCTAACCGCTGATTTTCAGCAAAACACCGAAAGGTTCGATGGCAATATTTTTGCAAACAACCGCGCTATGTTCATTGAGCTGATTAAACCTCCTTTCTAAGTCCACAATGAGGCTGCCCCTTTATCGCATTATCGAGTAAGAACTACTTACAATAATATACCCGATGTCCATTTACACAATATTAGAAGAAAATTCGCTCTAATTTAAAATCTATTCGGCAATTGACGAACGAAGGAAATTGCGCGCTCTCAACTTATAACTACAATATATATATATATATTAGGAGTCGGTAACTATCTTTGACCCCCAACGTTAGCATACAACATCTAAAGTACTTTGTCGCCAATCAGCTCTTCCTTGCGAAAATTCTTTATTATCAGTTTGGCGTCATTGGAAGCATTATTCAATCTACGAGAGTTATATATACACACGCACTTATTGCTATCAGTTTAGTTAAAATGGGGACAAACGTTGACAAACCAATTCTCATTATTTAATAAATTAATTAAAGGCAAATATCAAATTATCCTGCAAAGCGTTATATGTGCCTCGAACGAACAATAAAAGTATCATTTTTCATGCCTCATTACAGAACGAAGGGCAGTTATGGTTAGAGAAATCCTTAATTTATGGCCGAATCACGCCTACACAATTGACATTCAACATAAATGTGCTGTGAAAGATTTAAATTCATGTTAGTTTCTTGACGTTGGTATATACGGGGAACCTAAGTCGATAGCTAGATGTTCTCTTATATGCGAATATATTTGTATCCTCAAAGGTATATATGTATAAAAGTACGAGTTATATTTTACATTCATTATAAAATAGAAAATAGAAAATAGAAAATGGACTAATTTCTTATTTTTGTCAGGTTGTAAAAGTTAATATTAGTCTCAAATATAACGTATACAGTAAATGTTAGATATTGTCCTGCGTATAATTTCTAACTTTGTGAGAATATGAAAATTAATGATAATCACTTAATTTTATCGACAATATGGACCAACTTTAAAAAAATCAAATATTATATCAACAATGAATGCATTTAACGTAACAGTATAAACCTGCCTACATTTCACTAAGAAATTACAATTCGATATTTACGTTTAGAGGATAATAAAATAATGTGAATAATGCGCAATATACTAAATGTCAACAACTGGCATTTAATAATTAGATACTGTAAACATTTATCATTTTATATATGCACATATGTATACGGATATTTAAAAATGAATAAGAATTTATTATCAAAATATATTATTTTATCACATTTAAGTTTGGAATTGCCTAAAGATAAATTGAATTCTGTATTAAATGTATTAGTTCATTTCGTTTATATTCCTATAAATATTTTAAACTATAAGGATGTATTATACTGAAATGTGCTGAAAAATCGTTTGAATATTTATCAGTTTTAGAGGCGTTAAAGTTTGTCAATCTTGTCAAAGATATAAATTACTAAATTCATCCATTTTAAGAGCTACAATTGTTTGATACATAATCTTATTCCCAATGGAATCATTAATCAGAATGCTTAATTTATGAATTTATCTTCTTGATTACAAATTTATTTCGATTCATTTTAGATCCATGCAAAATATTGAGTATTTTGAGTATAATTGAGTTGAATAATTCTAATAATGGTAAAAATTAGCAAATGTATTGTCTACGATATTTTAAAAGCTTATTATGCTGAATATATTATTTGAAACAATTGTACCGAATATTCAAATTATCTAACGAAAGCAGTTAATAATTATTCTTTCGATTTCCCAAATAAGCTGAATTCATATTATATCATACATATAAGCAATTATAGTGACTCTTTATTTGAGACATATTATGAGATACCTAGATTAGATGAAGCGAATGCAACTTCAAACACCGTCGTTCATTACCAGGGAAGAGAACACCTACATATACGAACATGTGAAAAGCCTGCTACAGAAGCTTTCGTGTTACCATAGCAACGCTTTTCGGCTGACTTTAAATCACTGTAGACTGCAGAGCATTTTGTGCACGTCCTTTTGAGGGTTTCTTCGAGTGTATTCGTAGCGTCAGTTTGTCTTTGTCTGCAATTAGTTGCTAGTTGTCACTTACTTGGTATCAACTATATAGTCGTGAGACCATTATTTACTTTTTCTTGTGTAAAAAATAATTGCTTATAATTATATTCAGAAATTCACATTCTGCTTAGTTAAATTGCGATTAGTTTTTGATGAACTATTGACCAAGTTAGAATTATTTGATATTAACGATGTATTTTATTTAACCATATGCAATTTCTATTTTTTGTCAATAAACTTGTAAAAGATTAGCTGAGGACATAACTTTTATTTTTTATTATTGTAATGTTTTGCAACCGGCCATATGTTCTGAATAACATATATTTTTTATTAGTCAATTGCATATTATAATGCACTGCTCAAATTAATATTTTTTAAACAATTAAAACAAGAAATAAAGTAATATTTTAAAATTAAATCTTAATTGCTAAAAACATTCACCACTATTTTGAAATCCTGACACTTATTGAATAAATATTGAAGTGAAATTTTAGAAAATATCTCTTTACACCAATAATATAATGATTAATATTTTTACAAGTAAAACTAATAATTATAATAATTACAAATCATTATTTGAATAATTATATATCGATTTATTAGCATAAAACACATATTATACATTTGTGTGTATAACCCATAGATATTTGTTTTAATACTTCACTAGATGGGAAATCAGGCCCCGAGTTATTGTCTAAATGGTCGCCATTTTGGCCCCGAGTTTAGTGATTGGCCAAACTAATATGGCGTTATAGTAATTAGCATTTATCAACAAAATTCAATATTTTTTGCTGATTCTTTTTCAATTTTCTGTTAAAATATGTTATATTAAACTCGAATATTGCTAAATATGTCTATTTTTAGCATCTAAATGGGTCAATATACTGATTGACCAAAAAAAAGTGCAAAATTTGGTTTTTTGGTGGTTTTGTGATAGGTTGAGTCTATAGTCTATAACATATAAAAGGTTGGACAAAATCAGAGTATGGGAAAGTAAGGGAAAAAAAGTTTTTAATGAATCAAAAGTTTCGTTTTTATCTAAATAAATTTATATCAATGACCAACCTGGTAATGCATGTATAAATTTATAGTAGCTGTCCAAAAAGTTTTTACACCTCATCCTTAACATCATCTATTACTGGATCATTTGTTATATTGTCACAATTTCCATTTTGGCAATGTATGTCCACATGCACTAGTGCATTCTAGTCCATGCCTCTTGCAGGTACACCTTAGAGTATTGCATTCTGCCAAACAGTTGCAATGAATTATCTGAATCAGTACATCTGGAACAGGGCTTTTGTTCATCATCAGTCCCCTTTCACCTTCCACCCCCACTCAGATGGCACCATTTCATCACTACATCCCATCCACTCCATAACATGGTAGTAAGTCCGCAAAGAATGAAATTTACAGGCAGGAGGAAGTCGTTCTGGCCTGACGAACGTCTTAGTTCTCGCAGCTTTCTTGCAGAGCATATTGTATCTAATAGATGCCAGGGAGTCTTTCTGATCTGCATTTAACAAAGCTACCATTGCCTTACAACCATTGTCTGAAATTATCTGAGCTCGGCTCGTCTATATCTTCAGAAGATATATGTCTTGAAAAATGACAACCCTGCAGTACTTCAAAAGTTCCAGTCTGGGTTTCACGTAGTGCGACGCAGTAGCCAATACTGGGCTGGTCTTGGTTCCAACCTTGTCATCGAGCAAACATGTTTGAACACCAGAGAACAGTTTGGGCCATGTCGTCCACTGTGTCATCCTCTTACAACCTCACCCTGCAAGAACTTACCGGAAGAAGTTACTAAACAAGCGTACAACATAATTAAGGAGTTGTCTGTCTCTCGGGTGAGAAGAGATGAGACAGACCTCGGGAAAGTTGCAGATCAACAAGACACCTTTAAACCGTTTTCAAGTGATGAATCGTTACGCAATATTATCACAGAGATTAATGCCAACGAAGATGTCAATGTTCAGGACCTTTTCGAATCGGAAAAGA
>JAYRBW010057624.1:0-10893 GCA_036023295.1 Invenusta paracnida | reverse complement strand
AATAGTTTAAAATATCGATTTTCAAACGTGAAAATGTACATGATATAAAGTACTAATATTAAAAATAAAAATACAGAAATGTGCGTCTGAAGTAAAGCTACAATAATATGTAATGTATTATATAATTTAATTTACTTTAGAAGTATAGCTTGAATAATAAAAAAGTTTTTCGATAGCGACAAATAACTAGTTTTTCTTACAAGTGCATACCAAATAATTTGGGCAAAACAAGTTATTTGCCGGTATCAAAAACTTTTTAATTTTTTAAACTTTACTCCTATCAATTACATATTATTGTAGCTAACATTCTGACGAACATTTCTTTATTTTTGATGCAGTTTCAAAATGGGGGATTTTCCGCAAGACCAAAAGAGTGATCCTTCTATACAATCCTATATTCTTTGGTCATTATGGTGTGGACCAAATATTGATGGTTTTATATGATGTTAATATTACTACTTTGTAGCATGTGTTGTAAAATATAATTATTTTAACTATTTTCGTTTTGATTTGAGTTACTTGTTTAAATTTGATTGAAAATGGATTTTTATTAAAAATATACTACTAAACATTTTATTGGTAACAATCATAGGTATGTTATCATAAATCAGGGAGGCAATATTTTAGAGCATTTTTAAATTAAATTCAAAATATACATGGTCGAATTACCTTGTCAATAAATTTTGATAGATGTATACATTCAAATGCGCTAAGTGAACTCTGGTATTATTACTCTATGGTTTCAATAGTTTAAATTGTTTCATAACAAACGTTCCTATATTCGCTCTTTGGTGTTATTGAGTGAGAAAAGCAATTCATTTATATGTACTCTTAAATTTATTTGGTTAACTAACTTTTACATTATTTCACAATTAGCACTCGTATGTACTAAATAAAAAAATCTGTGTTCTTATTTTGCTTCTTCCTTTTATCATTAAAGGAGATTTACGTACATATATACATATGTATATAGCAAATGGTCAAATATAATTAAATGAGTGAAACTTTTACTCTAATAATACTAATGTATTGCGTACATAGATAACATTTAAGTTGCTATATTAGTATATATGAAATATGTGAATATTACGCAGTTGTAACTGCTTCAGATTCAAAATTTAAGTGTAATCAAAATCGACTATACATTATAGATTTCGAAATACGAAAACGTTGAAAATTTAATTGTTTATGTAGTGTCTGTTATAAATAAATGTGATCATTTTTATGCCTATTTACGACAGCTTTTACTAAAACTGAACTTTTGTGAAACATATTTATGTAGAAAATTTTTGTAATAGGTGTAACTTAATTTAAATTTTTAATTCTATTTGTAAAAGACTTGTTAGTTTACCGTTTGTCGCTGTAGCTTATTTTAATTTATATAATATATGTATATTGTATATTTCTTTAAAATATTTATAAAACACTCTCAAAATTAACATTATTTAGTATATTACACATTATTGACTACTATATTATGAAAATATCTAAAATATTGGAAATTATAAAATCATTATAATGGTTTTATTTAATAAAAACTGCACAATTAAATTTTGTTATAAAATTACCATGTTGATTTTTCACAATAAAATTTAATTTTCTATTAATCGCATGAAAGTTAAATAGTTTGTTATTTATTTATTTTCAATAGTCCGTTTACATATCAAAATAATTTCAAAAGAAAATATTTTACTATACTGTCCATTATTTAGTCCTTCATTTTTACTTATAGCGTTTGATTAATATATTCGAACTAATTATATATAGTGTTTTATAGTATTGAATATATCTTAATGAATATTTTTCATTTCTTTATATGATAAGTAGGTATGTATAGTAAAATTAATGCAAAAAATACTAAAATTCTTTTATATGATTAACAAGTTAATTGAAAGTACTGATCAAATAAAAAATATTGTAGTTTATAAGTTGGACCATTTTATATATACTTAAAATTAAAATATATTAACTGTAGTTGTGTTATGTCATAATTTTTGATATTTTATTTCATCACCAAATTCATACAATTAAAACTATTATTGTTAAAACTAAGCCATAATGAAGTAATTTGTATAAATGAATAACTCTTTCAAAGTAAAAAAATGAATAATTATTGTCTTTAAAGTATATAGTTCTGCTAAGGATTTATAGAGAAAATCGAATTTAAATGCTGTGGAGAGTAAGAGGGGCGTGTTTCAACAATTTGTTTAACATAGTTTCAAATAAAATAAAATTTAACTTTCATCTTAGTGAAAAGCAAATAATATCATTGTTGAATATATGTTTAATTATTTATAATTCAGACTTATAAAAGTTGCGATTAAATTGTGTTAAATAATTTTTCTCAGAGAAATCGTTTACATTGGACATCGAAGACATTTTCGATATATTGCATTTAAGAAATAAAATAACTATTTGATATTTGTGTTGAAATGCATGTAGTTCATTACTCTTATATAAATACAATATTTTATTTGATAGTTCACACAAGAAAGGAAGAGCTTCAGAGCAATATACACGCAAACTTCATTTTTTATGACATGAAGATTTATAATGTGGAAAAACTTCTGAATTATATCAAGTATACTGTGGATATGAAGTATATGAAGTATATGAAATATATAATGTGGATGTAAACATCTGTAAAAAATATAATAATATATTTTTTCAAAGTATGTATTAGACATTGTTTTTATTATAGTTGAATTGAATGTGCTTTTATCGGAAATGAATTCGGTTGAAATAGTATTTTGAAGACTAATTGGAGAAAGACTTGATATTCGTACATATGGAAAAACTGGTTAATTATGTATTTTTAAAAAGAAGTAAAGAATGAGCTTGCTGTGACATGTTTGTTGTATTTTACTTCAAATTTTCGAAATTAAACCTGCTACTCGACATGTAGACTATGTCACGTAGATAATACCACACAGAGAAAGCCACCGATTTATATATTTTATGATGGAAATTAATATTTTTTGTTATTCTTGTTGATATTCATTTTATATCCATCCAGTTTAATTGTTTCTTTGTTATGTTTTATTCATTTGTGTTAAAAATAGATATTTACGATATTTGGTATTTTGCAATAATTTAAAACCGTAAAAATGACATCTCATAAATCAGTAATATTATCAAAAATAAGGTATTCTAAGTATTCAAAAAATTTAAACTATGGAATATCTGTTTTAGAAGTATTTTTTGAGTGAACGTTGAAATATGTTGAAATAAAAATAATAATATACACAAACTGGATTTGAATTTGTATATTATAATACACATATAGTGACAAACACCATAAGTAATAATTGATAAATATAAAAGTGTGTAAAACAGTCTGTATTTCTACTATAATCAGTATTTTTTAATTAAATACATTTTAATTACATATATATTAAACTAAAATTATTGAAACTAACAAATCCTTATTAAAATTTTGCAATAAATATTTTAGAATAAAGAAACTTTTAATTAAATACATATTGAATACATATTGAACTAAACTTTGTTAATTCTAAAATTTTCATTGCAAAAAATTAATTAGTGATACAATATTCATCGTTTAAGATTTTATTTAAAATATTAAATATCTCTGAAATTACCAATTTAAGAAATTTATACGTCATTAAGTTATTGAATATCAATGCGATTATTTGAACAAAAAGTATAAATATATATCTGCGGCAATTGAATTGTTATCAAAAGGCGGTAATTGTCAGATGTTGTATTTGATTATCTTGAATACAATGATTAGGTATATGTTAATTTGGAAATTTACATTATTTTGTTGAAAATAAATTATGCGTTATTAATATTTAACAGTAGTAGTAAGAAATAATATGCATTTGGAAAGATGTACAGTATGGAGGAATTAGTTTTAAACGTTAAACATGTATCTTTATTCAGAAAAGTCAAATTATTATTCCGCCTAAAGAGATCATTAAAAACTAAATAATTATAATTACTTTATTTAATAAAATAATATCAAATAACATTCATTCAAAAAAATCATGCTTACTCTCATAGTATGATAAAAAATAGTAATTAATTGTGTATAATATTACGATAAAAGGTTGTAATTTAAGATTTAATTGCATTTTTTATTATTTTGAATTTACAATTATACTATGAAAAATTAATATTATTGTAATTTGACTTTAAATATTTTCCTATTCTAATATTTTTGAATGAAAGAGAAATGGACAACCTTATAATCAGACAAATGAATAAGCAAATAGTTTTTAGTAATAGTAAAACTATGAAATAAAAAGCATGTTGCCTGTCTCACATGATATAGTATAGACGCACAGTGCGAATGAAAAAATATTGTTTCATTTATTGTACAATTAGTACACGTGAGGCAGAACCAATTAATTTTGCATTTTAAGTACGATTACCGTAAATGAGAAAAAATAAATCGCTATTATTTTTTCTTTTGAATAAATTAAGTACAATAAAGTGAATTTGCACAAGAGAAAAATGCTTAATGTATGTAAAATATATTATTTGACAAACTTAGTTTGAATATAGATTTTAACGAATCCAATCAAGCCGGTACAAACAAATATATGCGTTTTGAATGATCATATTAAACAGTTTTGAACAGTCTTATCTATTTTGAAAACGGACGTCATAACGTTTTAAATATGAGAAAAGTTATCGTGATATTCGCCAAGTTATTGAAAGATGCATGAACATTGAGTCGACATTCAATCATTTATTGGTCTTAAATGATATAATGTCATCAGTGGGATAAAATTCCGACAAAATGATTTAAAAAGCATGAAATATCAATCCATTAATTTGATGTTTTCAAGAATTAATAATAATTTATTGGTCATAATTTTCTAACATTTATTTTAATTATTTTTTCTACACTTTGTAAATATGACAATGCTAATCATACTGTTCAAAATCATATTAACAAACTTTGCATCAGAGCTGAAGAAATGATCAGTTTTGTTCACTAATAGTTAAGACTGGTTTACTTTTAAACCATTCGTACTTAGTCAGCAATAGATTATTGCTAAATTAATATAGACATAATACTCGTATACTGTTGCTTGTGTATAAGTGAAAGTAAATGTAAAAATATTGCTTATACTGTTCATAATATAAGTGGAAATAAAACAGTGAAAGTAAAATAATAATTAGCTAAATGACTCTAAATAATTAAATTTAGCAAGTATAAATAATGAACTTTAAAGTATAAAAATCTATTGATAACATTATCAAATATTCGGAAATGAAATTAGATGTCTGTAATAATACTGAGATTTATTATTATTTTTAGATTATACACATTTCTCCTTGTATTATATTCATTTATGTTACATTTCATACTTTCGTGTATTTCTCGTTACTTTATTCATATTTAGGAACGTTAACGCTCATCTGGAACAGTAAAAATCGTATTCAGATTTATTTAAAATATGAATTATTTATTTTGAGTACAAAACGATTCTCAATTAAATGTAAAAATAAATGAGACTGATGAAATCTTGAACCATAATTTAAAAATATAATAGTTGCAATGTTGCATAACTTTTAGAAATGTACTCTTCAATCGCAGTGTTATTACCAATAACGTACGAAGACGATAACGTACCAATGTTTTCTAAATGTAAATAACTAATTCTAGTATTTATAAAGTTTGCAACATTATAAAAATCTGCAATTATAAGTATTTTATCGTTGCAGCAAAAAATAGTCATACTCATAATAATTTTAAGTTTATATATTTACTTAAAAATTCATAATATTTAAAAAATATAAGCCAAAAAAATACATAATACGATGTTTAATAGTTGCCTGATCATCAAGTTGTTTATGACACCACTTAATAGGATAAATAGTATAGCAAGTAAAGTGAATAAGATAAACTATTTGTCAATCTATCCAACAGTGTCGAATGTTGAATAAGAAGCATGAAACAATAAAAAATCAACCGCGCGCACCGCACTTAAGGGCAACAGATTTTAGTCGCATCTGGCTCATCAGTAGTCGGTTTTAAATATAACTGCTCAGTACCAACTTGCATATGCGATCATTTTTTACAACGTAGTTTTGAATTCAAAAGTATACTGAGAAGAGTAAGTTGGCAAAAGAGTACACATGTTTTGAATCTGAAAACACAAAACCTACTGGTTAGACCTGAGTAAGTCCACGTCTTATAAGTTTCCATCTGAAAACACCACACCTGCTGGTTAGACCTGAGTAAGTCCACGTCTTATAAGTTGCCATCTGAAAGCACAACACCTGCTGGTTAGACCTGAGTAAGTCCACGTCTTATAAGTTGTCATCTGGAACAGAAATCCTAATGAAAACTTTTATTCTACATGAAGGGGCAAAACACCGATTTTCTGTTTTAAATATAAACTTAACTTCTCCCAATTTTATCTTTCATAAAGACAAAAAGTCAATTGAAGTGCTTTCAACGTTTCGAAAAAGCCCAATTTTGTGACTGTTCACAGACGGTAAAATATAAAATACATAACAAAAATATACTATTACAAGGGAGACCCAAGATTTCGCGAGACGATTTTACAATTTTACGAGTGCTCGGTTTCATAAAAATACTATCTAGAAATAGATCACGTGATAAATATGGAATTTCGTGGTATATGGAATCGTCTACTATTTTTCGACGTTATTTGGAACTTGTAATTTATTTAAAAATACTACAGAGAATGAGTTTCAAAGTATTTTTATAACATTTGCGTTACTAGATAATAAAAAGATATACATTAATCAACATATCAAATAAAAGCTTGAAGTATTTTTAAGAATTTTCAATTTATAAAAAATTGGAGATTTATATGTAAAAGGAATATTCTATAAATCTCGAAATTTGTGTCAGAAATTCCGAAATTCCGAAATAATAACAAATATTAATATTTCACTTAACATCTTTTTAATAGTTTTGAAACGTGTAATAAATAAAAATATGAAACCCATAAGATGCAGATATATTTAGATCACTTACATTTTATATATAGCACTATTAGATTTATAATAAATGCAGATATATTTAGATCACTTACTTTTTATATATAGCACTATTAAATTTATAATTAATGCAGATATATTTAGATCTACTTATGTCTCAATTCACGCAGACGAAAATATTCTTCTTGTGTATTTGTATATACCAGCAAGCTATGTTGTAAACTTTTTTTATCTTGCTACGCCTACATAATGTGACATAACTGCATACCTCGACACAATCCTTAAATTACATAGTTAAAAGGGGGAGAGGTGAATTAAAGTAAAACGTGTTGCCTCTTCAACTTACAGAGTAGGCTAAAATTATTATATTTCAATAATGTTTATCATCTAAAAATAGTTGAATAATAGAGCCATTAGCAGTCAATGCTTATGCCAATACTTAAATAGAGTTAAGGTGGATGAGAAAACACCCCACAAGTTTTATAACCGCGACTTGTAATCTGTAAGACGCATTTTACGAGCAATAGTTTTTTTTTATTTCCATATAGACGTAAAATAGAAAAATAGAAAATTGTATTCTATGAGTTCAGTGTGATTCTGTCATCTAGCTTGAGGTTTGTTAGAACTTTCTATTGAATAGAACTAATTTGAGAAATTCTCTATACTTATAAAAACACGAAATTAATCCTTTTAAGGTGTTTATAAGACCATTTATAAAAAAATATTTATTAGGATAAGTATTTTGAATCAATAATTGGCAATTTTTGTCAATATAAAATAATCTAAACTGTAACTTAAAAAGTTTCAACATTTATTTTTAAACGTGGTTTTAAAATATTGGTCTACATATTACGTATTCATTATTAAAATAATTAGTAAAAATTAAATATATATATATAATTCTAGATTGTAAACTAATAACATTTTATTTATTTAGTTAGAAAACTTGTAAATCTATCGAAAAATGGTTTGTTTAATAATAATATTATATTAAACGTATTAATTAATAATAATAATAAGCGTTCATTTAAAAATAAAAAAGGTAATCGGAACGAATATAAAAAAGCAAGAATAAGTGATAGATGGTTTGCAAATTTGTACAACATTAAACATAAAACATAAAACAATAAAATTTAGGCCAATATATTTACATTAGCTACAATTGACACAGAAGTGTGATAACAATTTTATATAATATTATCAAAAATATTTGTTTTAATATTATTAAAAAACATTAATACAAACGCTTTTATGTAGACATCCATTCGATACAATTAATATTCGAGAAGTGATAGAACGGATAAACTGAAAAGAATATACATTATTAAAGGTAACTGACAAAAGGAACGAAGGAATTTAATCTTCTTGGAGTATTTATTAATACGAGGAAGAGAAAGACGTCGAGGTAAACATCTCGGAGTGTGTGAGTAAAGAACATGTTTTGCACAATTTAACAGTTTATTGGCTTGTTTCAATCTCCTTTGATTAGCATCGGAAAGACAGTTTTGGTGACAGTGAAATCCACAGATGATATTAGGAGATCTTTTAACTAATTTACGAATTTGAAGTTTATCCATCATTTTGATGGGACATACAGTGATGAACCATAATCAATTGGGGCTTGACCGCATAGAACATTATGGAGAGTTATAAGTTTATTTTTATTTTTATTCACGGAAGGGTTTAGAAGTCTAATTAAGTGTAGATTTCAATTTGCTTTCTTAATGGAAACGTTATGTGAATGAACGAGGACGGATTCTGAGTTAGAAAAATGTCAAGAATATTAATAAATTTCTCCTTTTTCCTTTCTTTTATTTCTTTTCTTTTCTTTTTCTTCTATGTTTGAGACAGTCATAATTAAATATGTAGTTATTTTTTCAGAATAGTTACCTTCCTCATTATATTTTCATTTAAAATAATTCCATATTTCCGACAATTTAATAATTTTTTTGAGCTCTTGTTAAGCATTTTGCTTAATCATCAGATAATGAATGAATGAACTTAAAAGTATGGGTATACATACACTATATATATGCATTATCTCATGTGTATCTATCACATTATACGTACCTCTATAAACTATTATAAAAACATAACATTAAAATACATGTAGGCCATATATATAAACCTTTAATAATGATTCATGATTCATGCTACAAGATTTTTATTATAATATTACACTTTACTTATTAGCATTTGTCACAAAAATGAAATGACACATGCAAAAGATGTAATACTATATTGGAAGAAAGGTTAGTTCGGTGACTGGTTTGTATAATATCTTATTGTATATATAAAATAAACCCCATTTGTATTCTAGAACACAAAGGCTATGTCATTATAATCATAAATAATTCAACTAAGAAGCTTATTGAGTGTTTATGCAAAGTCAATCATCAAACAAAATAATCTTATTGTATTAGATACAAACTTAAGAACTACTTGGTTAATAGCTTCCCCTATTGTTTAATGTATATTAACGTAAGGAAGTACGTTATTTATTAAAATATATACTCATATATGTCAGATACGAAATCATGTCAAAATGTAACTAATTAAAAATGAAACCACGCTGTTATTTTATAAACATTTAATTTTTTAAATATATTATAACATTTATAAGTAAGTAGGTGTGTGTGTATATGTAAAAATGAAATACCTTGCATTCATAAACTAAAAGTTCAATATATTAAGTAACATTAATATATAAAAACAATCATTGCTCAAACAGCACATGAATATAAATATCTTTAAAATATATATTACACATTTAGAAGTAAAAAAAACACATTTGAAAAATGAAAATTATTAATATGTCAGACTTTTTTATTGGTCTCTACTTTATGTATAACCATTATCAGTAAAGACAGGGAGACAACTAGTACATGACTTGTTACAAGACAAGTTACAGTATATACTTAAGTAAATATCTAGGGTATTTGCATAATCCAATAGAACATTTTCTTGAATATGTTGCTAGCCAAATAGAAATTAATTCTATCGAAATTAAAATCGATTAATTAGTATTGTTTTAATTTTTATATACATAAGAATATTTATTAGTTTCATTCAGATTCATAGATATACGTCAATAATATACGGATTTAAGTAAAGGCTAATAAAAAATAATTTACTTTACCAAAATAATACTAATAATTGCCATCATTTATTTTTTCGATCTATACAATTGTAAAAAATAACATTAAAAAACATAACGTTAATTTTCACATATAAAAAAAGATATAAAAATTCACAATTTATCCTTGTAATGTCTAGTTCAGGGTTAGGGATATAGTAACGATAAAAAGTGTTGCTTATATAATTTTAAACTGAACTATAATATGTGAGTCTTGGATAAATGAATATTCTAAAAAATATTTTAATTATATTGAATGCATGTCGTATTAATCGACTCGAAGATAATTACTGTTATCTGAAGTTTCCTCTTTATTTACATACGAATACAGAAAAGTTTTTACTTAGATGTACTATTTAAAAAATGATACTAACACTAGCTAGCTGCAGCGTAAATGCAGCTTTAGAAAATCCTTCATTCTTTTAAGTCTACTTGACATGGAAGATAAACCAGAATCAAGGGCTGCTTTTGTCACCTTTGTTTGAAAGCTTCACATGAGATAAGACATTCTAATTAGCAGTTTAAATTCACCAAATAGTATGTAAGTAAAGTATGCTTTACAAAAGTTTAATCCTATCAATAAGTACATTTTCCTAATTTTTATGTAAGAAACTTTAATGTTATCAATATAATAATTTAATGTAACTTCATAACTTTAAAGAAACTTTAATCCGATCAATAAGTACATTTTCATAAGTTTCTTATTTAGTGTTATTTATTATAATATATTTCACTGTCTATATGGTACTCTGTACTACTCTGAGTAATACTCTGAGTACTATAAATAGCGGGAGGCTATGGCGGACCAA
>JAYRBW010057613.1:0-10893 GCA_036023295.1 Invenusta paracnida | reverse complement strand
AATCTGTGCAGCAAATTACAGAATCAATATGTAAATATTAACAGATTGATTCTGTAATTTGCTGCACAGATTTTTTTTGTAAATCTACAGACTTTGGTTTAGAGTGTAGACAACAACAAGAGCTGATAGATCTAGTAAACCACCTTAATAAGACCTCAACAGCATTTGGTATGTAAATCAGTGCAGAGAGTCTAAACTGATGATCAACGATACATATGACATCAGCACTGATATAAAAGTAAACAACGAGAAACTTGAGACCATCCACAACTCAAATACCTTGGAGCTATTATATCAAATGAAGGTTCCAAAGAGCTAAAATAATCTGCAGGATAGCCCATACCACATCCAGAAAGACCAAACTGAAAGTTACGTGGAGTGATAAGAACATCGCTATCAATTCAAAGTTCAAATTAATATGCATTTTGAGATCATATTAATATTTCTGTACGCATGCGAGTCCTGGACCTGACAACAGACATTGAGAAAAGAATATAGGCTGAGGAGATGAGATGCTTTTGTAAATATTTTGGTATCACCTACAGAGACCATATGAAGTGATATGGTATCCCCAACAAGGAAGTGAAATCCTGTATTGTAAAATGACATTGAGTCGTATTGAAGGCATTTAAAATGAAATAGAATATGTTAATACCTATAATCGAAATTTTATATTTCAACTTGTCGTGTCCTTGATTAAGAAGACCAAAGTAGCTGATTGACATTCTCGTATATTCTTGCGTCTCTATAAGAATTTTTATATACAACTTCATTACATCAGCAACATTATAAAAAATATTATACAACAAGGTTAACTGATAACAATAATATCAGCTAATAAACATTATTCATTAACTTCCGATACAACACAACTAAATTTATTATATATAAAAATCATTGGATAAAAAATAATATATGCACTGTCATAAAAGCATTGGTTATATCTATCAAATAGTCGAAGAGAATGAAATAATTTTATTGTTTTAATATATTTTCAAAATAGTAAATATGTAAGTTAGGCAACCTAAAATGATATTTTACTCTTATATGTCTCGTTATAAAAATAGAGAATTTAAATAAAATTCACAATAAAGAAACTCATAAATAGCTTATTCATCATTTATCTCTGCATTCACGAATTGGAATCATTCAAGATTCCAGTTGCTGCTCAGGGAATTAATTCATGTCTTCGCTTCATTACATTTCTTTAACAAAGTTATACAAGTCACGCAGTCTAATTAAATTTCTTATATCTAGAAATGTTAAATATAATTATTTCTCAATAACGAAAATATTTCAATGTACATATGTATACGGAGATATACATATATTTTTAAAAAGATTGCTTAAAAATATTTGAGATTTGAAATAAAATTTAAATGATGCGACTATAACAAACTCTGTATAAGGAGAATTTTGTTATCTCATATAATCTAGCTTACTTCATAAATAATTCAACGTAATGTGAAATAAAAAGAATTTTCAAAATTAAATGTATGTGTACGATTAATTTTTCTTTTCAAATAAATATGGTTTGATTTATAATCACAGTGATTATTTTATCTACCTATTTCATTAATATATTTTTTAATTTATGGATAATTTAAATATTCTATTCTAAAAGATATTACATATCAAAAATTTAATTTAAAATTATAAAATATAAAGGTAGAAGCGTTCGTTTTTTTCGCTATTACCTAATTCTTCAATTTTATCTTTTACTAGATTGCCACAATATTTAGTAGTATATTTTGAATTTCTGTGTTAAATTCCCGCACTTCTGTCAAATAATTTATCTTCATTTAAAAATTCAAATTTTGAAATATTAAATAACGTCGGATATTGTCAGTACACGCACTAGTTTCATAATATATAGTAGATTAATTAGAAGTCTTTTATTATATATGAAAAAACTTTTTCAAAATTCGTTTTATTTATTTTTAAATGTAAAGAATTTATTTTTCCCTATTTTTTTATAAAAATATATTTTGACAATTGTTCTAATTGTTTCAATGTACCTAAAATATTTCAAACTTGTGTTTTGTTACTGTGGTTATTTTTTTTAATCATAATTAAAAAAATAACCACAGTAACAAAACACAATATAATTTAAATACTTACACGATTATGGTCAAAGTTGACAAAAAGCTGAAAAGTATTTAAATTTAATTATATCTTACTGTGGTTATTTTTTTATTCATTTTAAAGATTGACACTAATCTTTCCATCTCATCATTTCAAACTATATCTGTTTGACCACATGCAAAGTTCCAAAAATCCACTCTTCTAGGAGAAAGGGAGGGGCTCATCAGCACGCCGCCCCTGCCCCCCCCCTTCCTCCTCCAACCTCCCAAAATATGGATAGGCAAATGATTATAAGTTTGACACTAAAACTTAGCTACACAAATTCTTAGTTGTCTGTCAAGTCTTAACGCCAGAATTTGTAATTTACTTTATTGATAATTGACACTATGTGAAAAATTTATATCTAAATCAAAGATATTTCAACATCTAAATTTCAAAGCATAATGTTTCAAAATAGAGACAAAAATATATTAGATAATCATATAATCTTTGTTAATTGTACGTGGCCTTTTTGGTCATCCAGTATATTCTAGCCCATATTCATATATATTATATTTCATTTTTAAATTCTGTATTACATCTTTTCAATGGTACTAAAAAATAATAAAAATCAAATTTCTATACAAGTTTATAAAAAATAATGAACCATAAAAAGTTATCTAATTTTTTTTTTTTTTTATTTAAATTTGAAATTTTATTAGATTTAATTTTATTACGCTAAATTTTAATAAATTAAACAAATTTTTTTAAATTAAATTAAAATAAAAAAATTAATAAACTAAATCATATCATATTAAATAATGTTCAAATATATGTTATATTTAATTAGTTAAAATTTGAAAATTAATTAAATTAAATTACAAGAAATATTTATTGAACAAAAATTGTGGTTATTTAGATTAAAAAAATCGACTTTACCGTAAACATGCAAGGTACATAATGAAAAGAAAGGATATAATATATATAGTCCATGCATTTTACTCCACAAAATCGGTCAACCTCAACTAATTGCAAAATGAGAAAACCCATTGGATTTTGTTTCCTGAAAATGTTTTGTTATGAGCCTGAAACATTGGAACATTAGCTCCAGCACTGTCCTGAAACAACCCAGACGAAAATAGGATCTTCGGTGGCCGCAGACCACCTTTGTCTTACCTAAAATAATCCAGTAGCGGTGATGACTTTTACCCAGACGGGACGTATAGCCAACAATACCAATAAGGCAGTTTAAAAAGCTTAACTTTATTATTATAAACTAAAAAATATATACATATTTTCATGTCTTTTTATTTTATTAATATTTTGAATAGTTATTATCAAAAAATCTCATTCTAACTTTATGCCAATTACTCATTATAGACATATCTACTTTACCTATTTTTTCAATTGCATACTTCATTATTATTATTAATAATAATAATAATAATCTAGTTCAAGGTAATAAAACTGTCATTCTTGGATTTCAAATCGAAACTACTGAATGTTTGTATCCCAGGGTCATATCCAAGAGAATTATACGTCACAGTAAACGACCATAATATAAATCTTAATACTGTAATCATCAGTGAATACATTTAATTTAGTTAATATTTTAAGATGCCCTTCCTTACATGACATTTTAAAAATTAACCCACTTCATTGCTGTGTAAAGTATATTATAGTACACTGCTTTACAATATACAATCTTAATTATAAAGTTGAACAACAAGTATTTCCCTAAACTTGATAATTCAACGCACTTCCCATTTCCAGCTTTCTGAATACGCTCCTGTAGTGATAGCATCCCAAGATATTTAGGAAGCCAGATAATAACTTTTACAAAATGATTTTAGCATAGAAAACATTAGATCAGGAAAAACATACTTTGAAAGTCTTGCATGTTGAATAGATAGTATATATTTAAATTTAATACAATTATTCTGAGCTTTGGTTATACTGCAACTGACATCAAAAATCCAGAAATTATATTAAGCGAATTTTCTTTATAATAGTTTAAAAAAGCAGTTTAAGGAAAACTTCTAACTTTAAGAGCATTAAAATCACATATGAAGCTGATCAAAGTTAATTTTGATAGAAATTGGATGATATTAATACGAATAAAGATGTATATTGCAATGCGCGTGTTTATTATAATCCTTAAATTTTAATAAAAGAAAAGATTTAATAATTAAAATTATCAAAAATAAATGAATTCATTAATTTCCAAATCATAGATCAAACTTAAATTTAAAAAATTGATTTTAAAGTTGAATTAAATAAGAGATATTATATTACAGATATAATCTGTATCATCTTACGTTTAACCAAATTGAAAATGATTCTTTATCTTTTTAGAAGTCTTTATTATTTTAAAAATTCTGTAAATTTTAAAACCATTCAATGATTTCCAAAACGGCTAATAATTGTAGTAATTCTAAAAACTATCTTCGTTTTTATTTTAATTCTCCGATTTCTTTTAAAATTAACCTCGCTCTAGGATTATTATTCTGATATTAAATATAGTTTTTAAATCATTAAGTTCTCTTATTTATCCAAATTAAATTTATTATAAAGGTTCATCTAGTCTTTTCAAAATAGTATTAAACAAAATAATGTTTAACCGAAACTTTTCTCTCAAAATAAAAGTTTTTGTTCTTTATGTCCCTGTCTTAGATTCCCTAATGCCCCCGTACGTACGCTCTCTTCTTCTTTATTCTTTATTTCTACCCCGAGGAATCTTGGGCGACTGGATGGGGACCTGAAGTACGCTTGAACTTGTGCACGTGCATAATAAATCCTATAATTCGAAAATTATTAAAATCTATTAAAACAATTTATTATTTCTAATGCTCTAAAATCAAAATGTTTGTATTTATAAATTATCTTATCAAGATTTTGTTTAGATCATTTTTACATAGTTGAGAGTGGTCGTTACTTATCCACTCACATCAAAGAACTGCCTGCTATATTTTAAATTGTATTCCTGACAACGCTCTCTCTATCTTATCATCTTATGTGATTGTATATTACATGAAACCCTTATATTAATTCATCTTCCATGTTATATAAATTTAATAATCTTAAACTTACACGTGACACAGAAACTTTTTACTTCTATTAATTATCATATAGAAAACTCACTCAATTTTAATTCTGGATTTGTATTGTCAGTTACAGTTTAGCCGAATTCTTATTAATTCTTTTAAATGATGTTCACTCACACAATTGTGTATGGATGTATAAGTTTTATTAGTTTTTCTTTGAAAAGTTTATTTTTGTGACGCTCACCTTTGTGTATATAAATATTTTATTATTACTTTTCACTATTTTAACCCCCTATATGCTGTAAGTAAGTAAACAACGAAAGTTCGCCCATTTAATAAAACAAGTTAACATTTACATGTGGTTTTTCTTATATTATATTTATAATACGATTTATTATTGCGGATTTAAAATTTAAATATCAGTCAAATAATGTTCTCGTTATATTTTTGGATTCAAAAAGCTAGGAGTCGTAATATTTATTTTACACTTTTATATTTGTTAACGAAATACTTACGTAATCACATGAAGATACGTTAATAATAGTAACATTGATCATATCTAGCATTAAAATTCCTGTTCCGGAATAGAATTAATATTCTAGTATAATAATAAATGATGTAATCATGCCAAGTGTCAAAATAAGACTAAGAAAAAAAATTTAGGAACACATTCAAACTTTTTATTTAGTCATTAACCCACTGAACATCGGGCTATTTTACGCATTCATATCCGTGAGGGTGGGGGGTGGCACATTGCCCTATAATTTTCAAAACTTTCTAATGGAGTAGAGTTTTTAAACTTGGCATATAGGTACAAACGAGGATATTTTGTAACACATTTAATTAAAACTAATAATAATAAATATTTATTCTTAGCAAAAAATTAAACTAAAAAATTTTATGAAAAAATTCCCGAACATGTTTTCAGAACAATTCTTTTGTCAAAGTAATAGCTTTATATCACAAATATTATAGTATATTACCTAAACAATCATTTTTTATTAATTACCAAAAAATAAAAAGAATTTCATTGATTTTGAAAATTATAATAATTTTTAAATAAACGCATTTTTTACCAAGGTTACATGACCATCCCAAAGTGTACAGACTGTAGTGAATATAGTCACGGGACAATCCCAAAGTGTACAGACTGTAGTGAATATAGTCACGTGACAATCCCAAAGTGTACAGACTGTAGTGAATATAGTCACGTGACCATCCCAAAGTGTACAGACTGTAGTGAATATAGTCACGTGACCATCCCAAAGTGTACAGACTGTAGTGAATATACATTGCTCCATTTGTTCGTTGAAAATTCACAGCAAAAATGCCGGAGGTGGGAATTGGGCACCCCACACAATGTGCCACCACCCCGGTGTCAGGGGGTCAAATTACAAAAATTCGTTAACTATATTTATTATTATTTTAGGCTCTATAAATTATTTGGCTATGAATTTTTGTTCCAATTTACGAAATAAAATAATGAACCATTGCACATCTGATTCCTTTCCTCTCGGACTCCTTATTCCTATACTTCTCTTCACATTCTTTAAAGATTAGTTCATAATTTCTTCTTATTCTTTTTTCTTATACAAAAAATTCTAATTCTTTTCAAATGCAAACCACAATAACATCTTTCGAATTCAACACTTCTCTCACAAGTTATCTTACCTCAAGCATAATTCTTAAATTTCGTAAACCCCAATACCACGTCTATGTACATCTTAGTGCATAATAACATACAGTATATTACACATACTCGGGGACTCAACAGAAAACCATCATTGCGTTTTCGTTGGAACAATGGCACGTGATAACCGATTCAACAACCTATACTTATACCAATACACCTAAGCAAACATTTACTTTCAGAAAGCATATAGTTTTAAAAAATTAAAATGTGCCTAATAAATGTTTTACTCTCGCTAAGCAACCATTATCCAACCGATATATAGATATTTTAATTCGGAAACAAATAAGTGAGCCTTTTTAGATTCAGTTAATAACCTTTGTCTAAGAGCCATTTTTATTAATTCTAGAAATAAACATTAACTTACGGTCCATTTAGATACCTTTCAAATTCATTACTATAGCATGGATATGTTTAAGTTCTTGGTAAACAACATGTTTATATTATGAAGGACATTCACAATAAAATATGCGTCTAAACGTTTTACAATTCGGTAGACAAACATCATCTAATCTTGTCTTTAGATAGTTTCTAGCTTTAGATTCGGTAAATAATAATCATTTAGGAGCACAAAAAGTTTTTAGTCTGAAAACGCATTAAAATCTTATTCTTAAAACATATGTTAATATGCATTATTCTCTGGTCCTAAATATAAACATACAAGAATATTTGTTTAATAAATTTATATTTCGTTATCGAGAAGGGTGAACAAAATAGTTATTCGGTAAATATTCAAAACATTATAATGGCTTCCAAACTATTTTTTAATTCAGTAAACAACTGTAATTTAGGCATTCTTGGTAGAAGACAGATAGTATATTTAAAAGCAGAAAAAATCATATATTTAAACGTATAAAAAGACTCCTTAACATTTGTAGTTT
Source organism: Invenusta paracnida (assembly GCA_036023295.1). NCBI lineage: Eukaryota > Metazoa > Platyhelminthes > Proseriata > Coelogynoporidae > Invenusta > Invenusta paracnida. The sequence goes on along the minus strand of JAYRBW010057613.1, from coordinate 3,214 downwards.
TGCTAAACAATTTTTCTTCTGCCTATGCAAAGAATATTTGGAGTCTAAATAATATCTTTATCTTTCTAGATATCTGCAAACTTTTTGCAACTCAGAAAACAATAATAACGCAAGCCTAACTTCAGATTTGTTTTATCTTCAATTTTATATATTCCTGGACAATTGAAATTGAAATGTATGTGTATTTTCAATAAATTTAACACCTTTGAGTATATTCTATAGTTGTATCATTTAGTACATTTTTCTAATATAAAATAATTTCTGGTACTCTAGATTTACGGTGTATTAATTTGTTCTACTCACTAAAAAATTATCCATCAACTTCAGCTCTGCAAATCACCAAGAAGGAAATGCGCTAAAAGACTACCAAAATGTCTGACTTACATCCCTAGCATTTGAATTAACATCAAAAAGAAAAAATGACTGCTTTATCCCATCCATGCAATTGCAAATTTAAAAATCCGACGTATTAAAACCAATTCTAAGCAAGCAAAAGTGACAAATTTATTTCATAATTTTTTGTTATTAAAAATCAATGATATTTGACCTAACAACATGAAAGTGTTCATTGAAAGTTCATGAAGAATAAATATATCGGCTTTTTAGACCATGAACTTGAGCGATATATGCATGAAAAAATATGTATTAATATAGAAGGAATATTAAGTAATGTCTAACTATTACATACATATACTTATATATATAATTTTACTAAGAATCTAATATCTTTACTGAAATCCATTTTTAATAGGGGTTTTATCTACTTCTATCAATGATTCTAATAAGATATGGCGATGAACATGATATACATGCAGATTGATACAGAAGATTGGCATGGCCCCTGCCCAAAGATGACACGCAAATTCGTGAAGCGTTCCATATATTTTGGGGGGACGGGGTGGTCCAGAAGTAGAGCGTTGGACTGCCAACCTAATGGCAGTCTGTGCGAGTGGGTTTGAACCCCGTATCGCACCAAAAATAATGATCTCGTTCCTGACTAGCGGCTGTTCCTGTCGAATGAATAGCGACCCGAAAGGGTTCGTTTGGTTTGTAAGCATAAATATTTCAATATTATTTAGCAATAAACCTCTCTAAATATATATATATAAACTTACGTATTAGATGTACCCAACTAATTTAAGCTAAAATATGTATATATGTATATATATGTAAATATATGCAATATATTTAATAGTACCAGTTCTATATTTTATTTTATTTTATTATATATCTGTATTTGCAGTACATATAGAAATAGAAGTAGAAATAGAATATTTTATATGCAATGTATGTACATACATATGGAATTATTATTTTTATGTAAATTCAAATCACTTTCTAAGACACATAGATTTATTATTTACTATCTTTCCTTACAAAGAAAATCCTAGATGTGGTATACAAAAATGCAATTTTACTTTGATATTTTACCTTAAAACACCTAATCAATGCAAAAAACAAAAGTAGACAGACATATCACAAACAAGCCATGGGATTTGTGACTAAAACCTTTAAGTAAAAGGCAAGAAATTATTTTGACTTTGAGTTGGGTATGCAGTAAACAAGCTTAAACTGTACTGACACATCCACATAAAAAAGTAAATGGAGTGCGTAAAAACAATCAAGACTCAAAAAAATGGAATCACATTTTTTGAAAGGTTGCTTAGAAAGGTGTGATTAATGTAAAAGAGGAGTTTAATGAGGAATACTTTGAAGAGGGCGACAGTTAATACAATCTTGAAAATTTAAATAATACCCACTGATCCATTTCTTGAGCTTCCAATTTAAAAAAAAGAAACATATATTTCTTAGTTTAGATTTTAGATTTTAACGCGATTTCTGGAGATGAAATTTTAATCTATTTTTAGAAATAGAACAATGGTTGCAATGTGTGACATATTAAACATATAAATAAATTGTTAATGATTGATTATAAAGTTCAACCTAAAGTTCAACACTCAGCCAGACATATTTTTGAGTGAAAATTTTTACTTTTAACATTTTTTATATAGTAGTGGTATTCAAACACTTAACCACTATAACGATTTTATTAAAAGTACAATTTTAAAACTAACTTTACGTAAGACAATAAATTAGTCAGAAATAATTTCACAGATCGTTTATCACGAATTAATAATCACATTGACTTACTACAAGATTTTAAATAATTTCATTACACTTTTTATCCTAAGGCTAATTTCACAAATACACTTACCGGGAGTATATCCTTAAGTTAAATCTTTACCTTAGTTTGAGGAGAGGAGAGAATTATTTACCCCACACTGCCAAACATCTAAGGTAATTACAAATTTCAAATGATTCGCAAAGTGAATCATAAATCATTAATATTACAAAATTCCACTGTTTATAGGATTGCAATAAAAAAATAATATTTTTACTCCAAATTACCTACGTAGGCTAACTTGATTCCCCTCTTGCAATAAATCAATTTAAGATATTATTCTCCAAAAAAATATATATATATATCAATAATACTCAAATGCATAATTTATCGACCTGCCTTTTGGGCGCACTCACATAATTCAGTGTTATTGATATATTTAGAGTATTTAAATAAAATCAGCAAGGCATTTTGGAAGAACAGGGATTACTATTTTTATCATGTATGTATTTATTGGAAGTTCTTTGATATAACTATTTAAACATAAAATTATAGTCATTTGAAGATTTTTATACAAATAAATGCTCTCAAATGTAATGTTTAATACACGTAAATATGTACGCTTCGATATTTAACATTTTATGAAAGTATGATAATAATACATTATTATTATTAATATACATACAAAATTATTAATTTAGTAAGATGATAAATATGGTCTATACGCATACATAGATATTATTATTGCAAGTGGCGTTATTACCCTATACGCTTGATATATTAATTTTACTTTATATTTCTAATTCAAAGTCAATAACTTTATTGTAGATTTATGATATGATTATTTTCCCGAAATTGGTAAAGCTTTTGAAAAACGTTATATCTATTACTCGAGAATCTCGAGTAATAATTTTTTTTACTATTACTCAAGAATATTCCACTAAAAAAAATAATAAGAGATTATAAAGAATCTCGCAAATTATAAATTACGTTATTATATATTATATATAAAATTTATTATTCACAGAGATTATCAAATATTAATAATTATAATTTGCATTTCTATCACTATCTTTGACTGTGTTATTATCC
>JAYRBW010057602.1:0-10893 GCA_036023295.1 Invenusta paracnida | reverse complement strand
ACATATTTTAAAAATAAGGCATTGCTATAGGATTAATTTTATACGTTTATCTAATGTTGACACGATTCAAAAATATTGTAAACAATTTCAAAGTAATCCAAATATGGTTTATATGGCGAGAAGCTCTCAATTGGTTTAGTCACATACATAATTTTGACATAAATAAGGCGCTAAATATTGTATATTACATATAATGCTATAACTAAATGTATGTATTTTCGTTAAATATACAAACTCAAAAGCTAATTAAAATATAAAATTTAATACCATTAAATAAAAATTTTCTGAACGTATTTTTTAATTTTTAGGACATTCCGAATTTGTATTTATCGTATATATTGCTTAGTATATTTTTAATAGTCAACAATGTGGCACAATTCTTGGCGAATTTCGTATCTATTAGATCTCTACGTTGTATGTATTACCTAATCTTGAATGTAAATTGTCTATATCAAATAAACTGTATATTTGAATGATTTTAGATTTAATGAATTTAATTCAGTCGTGAATCAGATGAAAAAATTACATTAAAAAATGAAACAGTATAGTATAGTAATGGAACAATGTATCTTGATTTACATTGTTATTTCATTCGTATGTTAATTGAAGTGTCCTTCCTCGATAACCTGTATTCCTTTCTAGTTGTCCCTGCTGGTATTCACTAAATGTGTTATTAGAATTCAACAAGTGACCAATCATTTCCTGACAATCTCCTGTGAAATTTCTTCTTGGACTAACCAAGTCTTTACTATCCGTTAAGTAAAACTGGCCATCCCTTATCTTATTGAATTCATTAGTCTCCCAAAAAAATTTGAAAAATATATTGATAGTGATGGGTGCAATATTGTAATACACATATTATTTCTGTTTATTTTAAGTTTAATCTCCGCAAGTGTTAAATATATTTCAAGCAATCAATAAGTATTTCATATACTAATGACCTGCAACTCAGAGTGTAATGAATAAGTATATTTATAATGAATAATGTATTCATTACTCTATGGCCAGGAGAATAAGTGAAAATAAATATCGTTTAACCACTAAAATCTAACAAATAAAATTACTAAAAAAACTTTTCAATGTTAACTGTCGTGTAAAATAGTACATAACATTGAAGGACTCAAGAGCTATTGTTGTAAATGTTTACAGAGCAACCTACATTGACGTTAAAAAAATTTGGTCGTTTGATTTCAACTAAAGAATGGAGTGGTTGTCAATGTTCACACTTTTAGTACTAATAGTAGGTGATGTTTCGAATGAACTTGATCTTGCAGCCTTTATCGTTGTTCCATATATTATATACATATGTAGCGTTAATTTTTTTTCATAAAGAGAAGTGTCAATGTATACCGAATTATCAGCGCTATTTTTCATTTGCAGTCTTTTTGAGCAACTTCTGGAGCAATTTCAGACGATATCAACCTATTTTTAGCAGTTCTTCTAAGACTGCTATTGTAACAAAATTATTTGATTTCAAAAACAGGATTTTAGTGTAACTTTCAATACTGTGTATCTCTATAGTGTGCTTCCTTTATACCAGGATCGATTTTGTAATATTCGATTTGAATACCAAATATAATGAAGAGTGCGGAATAAGTGTGATCGGATGATCTTCTCTTGCATATATCCTAGTTTCTTTTGGACTTGGTTCTAGTCGGGAATGTTATAAAGATCAAATTATTTATTCTTTAACATAAGTTCAATTTATATAAAATATATTCACCTGATTGATCTGATGATATATGAATTTGGGAATTTAAACCAAATTCTACATTATGGTGTTCTTGTCCAGCTCTACAGCTGAGGTAAAGTCCTGAGTGATAAAACAACATATTTATTAATTGTTTTAGATTTAATCTTAGAAATACTATATTTTCACACAGTTCCTATTCTTTTTAGAAAAACGTCATGTCTCTCTTTTTAAGCATAACTAGCTTCAGGTATGTAATTTCTTCATTTGAACTTTGAGGGGTTGTTTAGATAATTCAAAACGGATCGTTAAATACTGAAATTTTCCCGTTGTTTAGATAAAACTGAACTGAAGCAGCGATTTATTTGTGTTTGTGAAGGGTGTGGGTTACTGCACGGAGCATTAATAGTGGCCCCAATACTCTGCCATTTATTTATTTTATTTTTGGCAAACAAAATTTCAATCAATAATCTAAATCTGAAATATAAAATTTTTCTAGTTCTTTCAAAATTTTAAGTGGTCCATCAGTTCTCACTGCTCACTAAGCCTGGAAATAGCTTTATAGTTCACTTGTCTTTCTTTTTATACATTTTGTTGTCGATTTATCAATGTCTCTTAAAATACTTTCATCGGTCGCTTTGAATAAATCACGAAAATGTTGCTTTTAAAGTCTAAATTGATTTCAATGACCTTTAAAAAACATTACATTAAGTTTATGTCAAATTTATATTAATGTCTTCCATTTAAAGAACGTAAAACACTTAACAAAAGAAATTGTTAATTAGACGATGCGGTTGCATCATCAAGCCAAGAACAAGAGCGTCAGCAATTAGCTTGACAGATGCTAACAGCTCTAGACATTAATGCTGTGGAGAATAGGCCTATTTATGACCGCTAATAAATCGGGCTAGAATGCATTAAAAGGTTAATTTTTGGTATCAGCGTAATCACCAAGTGCTAAGGAACAAAATACACCTAATATGAACTTTTAAAAAGATTTCTAAATACTTTTTAAAAGTAGTCAATTTAGATGAAAATTTGTTTCTTCTAATTATTATTCTCTAATCAAAAATGACCGCGTCGCAAAAAAGAAAGCTAAGAAATGAGCTCCCCAAAAAAAATCTAAAATCATATTGATGATAGGAAGTACAGCCATTAAAAATTGATTTAAAAGGGGCGCCAAGATTTAATTGATATGTATAATGCTTCTGTTTAAAATGCATGAATATATAGATTAATGAGGAACATATATACATATATTGAAACTGTAAAATTAATAAAATATGAATTAAAAAAATCTAAAAAAAATCTTAGCAATGCCACATTTTTATAAAAGCAATGAAACCACATGAATTCAAAAGTAGTTGTTTTAAGTAATACAATTTTTATAACATAGTAAATATATAATTTATACCATTGCTACTATTTTTTATTCCCCAGCATCTGACTATTAAGTTGATATCAAAATTGTGCTATAGCATTTTTAAAAGCAGTTCGTGATGATTTGAACATTTGAAGGGATCTTTTGAAAACAGAAAAAGTTTTCTGGCATATTGGAGATATATTTTCAGACTCCGCACACATGCTGGCTTTCCTTATTTTAGGCCTATTCTATCACTGACAGACGGACTCAAGCTACATAGCTAACATTATTTTCTTAAGCTTGCGCCTCGTCTAATATAAAACCAATATCTGTGATCTCACATATAGAAATAAATTATATACATTTTAAATTTGACAGAAATATTTTCTATTAGCAACAAAAAATATTAACTTTATAAGAATTACTGTGAAATATGGAAATAAAAATGTATACATTTCTACGAGTATGTACATAATTTATTAATTGATTTATAAAAATTTAAATTTATTAGATTTATTTTACAAAAAAGATAATTTTTATAAAATAAAATAATGTAATGCTTTTGAAACACAGTTTACTTTATACTCATAAAATAATACTTCCACAAGTGTATTAAGAGAATAAATTAACTTGAAATTAAAACTCCCTTGTAATGAAAAATAGAAATATGCTTAGAAAATTTATTTACAAAAATTCTTACATACAATAAAATACTTGAAATGTGATTAGAATGTGTTAGCTGTTAAAAGTAATATTTTACTTGATAGGTATATAGTATAAATAGCCAATTAGGTAGGTAAATTCAGTTTCACTACTTATTTTGGTGGTTTTCTATTAATTATAACGCTACTTAGCTCTTAGGATTATATTTTAACAAACGTATGCTCGCAGTAGAATATATATAGTTGTATCAAAATTAAATTTAATTAGCTCAAGTAAACTCTTAATTTTTTAGCTTATTTCAATCATTTTATGATATGAGCTAACATATTTTGGGGAATTTTGGCTAATAGTATCACAGTTTGATGATAAATATTGTGTCATGTTAATAGGTATACTATTTAAATTATATTGTTATTGTTATTGTGTTGAGATGAGTCTTTTTCTAAAGTGTGGAAACTAATACAGGTTTATTTTGATTTTTTGTTAAAAATTCGTGACTAAAAATGAGCGTCGACCAACCATTGACGAGCAAGATTAATACGTACATTGAGTAAGTTTGTAAAAAGAAACTCGATTAAACTTTTCTATAATTGAGTTCAGCTTTGTAATTGAAGTTTAACGGATAGACTATGATATAGTACCTATGCACAAAATTATTATTAAATAAAGTAAAAGTTATTGAATTTTTCCTTAAATGTCTTTCTATAATTTATTTCGTTTTAAAAAGATGTTTTCCTTTGTATTTAACTTAAATTATTCTTCAAGAGTTTATTTAAGAACATTAAATTCGACACGCTGACAAATTTAAATCAGCGCAATAAGATAAAATGAACCTACTTAAAATAGCTGTAGGTAAAAGAATGGTTGCTATTCAAAATAGGACTCTATCAACGGTTGTACAGACAAAGGTATAACTTTAATCATCTAAGGATAATATATATCCACAATAACATATTACATATTTTATGAAAATATATTAAAGTTTAGAGGGATTATTGGGTCTAAAGAAGAAGAAGAATGACGAAAAAGTAAATCAACTTTCATATTTTGAATTGACATTCTGTTAATGTTTGTGGCGCTACACAGTAAAAGTTTAAAGGAGTAGTAAGAAGTGTAGCGTGAGATAATCACTCACATCCCCTCCTACCAATATCAAATTGCGTCATCACTCAAGTGCGTCGGTTATATTGCGAATAATTCAAATTTAGAAGCGATAGGGAATTTTCAAAAACGCTTGCACCGTATCATTCCAACAAAAAGTACAACATTTTAATTTAAAGATATGTCGTAAGATTTATAAAGTAAATAATTAAGCTTGGTTGTCTACTATAAACCGGCCAATCTGTGTGTCAAACTTGACACATAATTAATCAACAAAAAACTGACATATTTTACAATTTAATGTATTCTTTCTTGTTGTTTAATTAATAAAAATTAAATAGGTAACATTTTTTGATAATTCAAAGATATTTAAAATATTTCCATTAAATTTTCAAAATTATAATTGATAGCTAGCTATCCCACATTTTTTACGCTTATTTAAAAATAGTTAAATAATAAAATTTCTATAATAATCATCAATTGAATAAATTCTGTATTACATTCTTAAAGACACTATAAAATAAAAATAAAACAGTTGTAGGATCATTGTTTATAAAAGTTCAAACGTTTTCGAATATACTATATTCTACATCAGAAAATTTAAAAGGGTGTACAAAATGTAAATATTACAGATTGAAACAAAAGTTGAGAATTACAGAGAATAAAATTATCAGAACGAGAGAGAGAGAGTGGGAGAGAGAGAGAGAGAGAGAGAGAAAGAGAGAGAGAGAGATAGAGAGAGAGAGAGAGAGAGAGGGGGAGAGATAATATATATATATACGTATGACATAGAAATAACACGTAAAGATTTATCTCTATTTTTAAAATAAACACACACTGTGTCTAGGATCTGTGTGATCTGTGATATATCGAGCTAATTACTTAAACATATATATTTCTATATAAATATGTATGTAAATTATTATTTATAATCGACAAATACATGTATTCAATTATTATACTACTCAGGAGTACATTTGAGTAATCATTTTACTTCTCTTCTTTATTATCTTTATTACGTATACATCTATTCAACATGTACAGTCATGTGTTAGTAGAGAGTAAGATGTATACATCGTATATAATATTGTTGAGCTATACATATATAATCTATATATATTTACTTGTAGATATATAGACGTAGATATGTTGAACTATCGTATCTGCAAAATTGTAAAAATTCAAAAACTAAAGAATTCGATACATTAGTAATCATAGTTTATGCTCAAAAATATTTTAACTTAATTCCAAAAATGTGTTATCTTAAAATGTTAATTTTTATTATCTGCACTTTTCTGAAGTTCAATAATGTGGAACTATCGTAAGTGGTAGATATCATAGTTCAAAATAATAAATCTGTGCCCGTTATTTTTAACGATTTAAAATAATTATGTCATTATATATGTCATCAAACATGACAATAACATAATCAAAATATAGGAGCGGAGCATGAGGCTTGTTAATATCTAACCAGTAACCAAGTGGCTTTTGTTGCATTCGCATGTCTCTAATTAGTCATCAGAACACAACAAGTGCAGTATCCGTAGGACACTCTGGAGCAGAGCATCGGTCACTCCCAATTGTAATGGTGCTTGTTTTCTAAACCATGTAACCTATTGACCTCATTCCTCTCTCAAATACACATGAAGTGCCCAACAAGCGCGCTAGTGTCTATACATAGCATGGGTATTCTCAATTGTGATGCCTGTTTGCTATACCAGTTACCAAGTGATCGGCATACGCAATAATCGCAGTAACTATACGAACGACGTTGTAGAGCGTAACATGGGACAGTCCCAAAGCTTGTTCTCTATTCATGTTATCAATATTATAGATGACTCTAGTCAACTCACCAATACAAAATAAGCTTATTCCATTCGCCTAATCTGAAAATGGTAAACAAAACATTATATCTCTGATTTCAACACCTTAAAAAGTGTCTAAATGAATTAAATTGTCATTCGAAGCATTCCTTTATCTGAATAACAAGTAACTAGGCGAAACGATTTTGAAATTTTAAATGTAAATATTTTATATGTTTAACTGCATATTATTACTGATAATGTTGTGTTATATTTATTGTATGTCTTATTCATATACATAATTTGATATACTTTTTGTATAAAATACACATAAGCTATGTATTGACAGCAATGTTTTTTAGTTATACTCTTTTTTATACTATATTTTCTAAATTCGCAACAAAATGAAAAAATATTTTTAGTAATTTTTGATGTCAACACTACATACTAATGTCTCAAATAATTAGAACACTTGCCCACTATAATACATTAAATTACATATGCAATACAATAGTAATTCCAACCATCTATTTTTTATTTTCTTTCTCCTGAAAAGTAGCAATTGTGCAGTTACGATAGTTCAACATATCTACGTCGATATATTTAAGAGTTTATTTAATATTTGTGCACATTAATGAATTCTAAATATTTTGTAGCAACTATACTACATATAAATTATTCAAATAATAAATGTTAATCTTATTTTTTGCGCCTTCTCAAGAGTCCCTTTTGATAAAAGTGGTATGGCTCCAATCGCATCGGACGTACGGTCCTGATTAGCCTATTTTTACTATAATTTATAATAGCAAACTAAGTGTCTATATGATTGTCTTTGTTGTAACCATATAAATATAAAATAAATGGAAGCGCTTTGTTTAAATATTTTATGCCTATGAGGGAAATTCCAACTACAGTCTTTTTTATTTATTCATATTGTTGTTGATTTAGATCTGAATGGTTGAAAGATATGCGAACATATGATATATATCTACCCTATATAACTACATTTAAACAGTATATACCTATAGGGTGTAACAAAGGTAGTGCCCGATTTATGTTAACATGTTAAATTTATATGACAATCATATGACAATTATGACAATTATACATGATATTCGATATGTTTTATGGAGTAAGTACAACATCATATCAATTATTCAAAATGTTCGAATTATTCTCCTTCATGCGCTATACAAGTCCACACTCCGAGGTACACTTCGACACACTTTATTCACATGTAAGAAAATTATCATCAAGCCACTTACGAACCTCTCTTCCAAAGTGAAGAGGAGCCCCATTCTGCTGGAAATAACACTCGTTATCATGAACTTTTGACCACAAAACAAGTTGTAACATTTCAAGGTTGTTTCAGCATTAACAGTTCCCAAAAAAATGTGGACCAATTATCCTTGACGAAAATATGGCAGCCCACACCGTTATACTCACCACATAGGTTTACTTCTTTCTCAACTATTATCGGGGGGTTATCAAGGGCCCAGTAGACATAGTTATGTCTGTTTATCTGTCCGTTTAATTTTAAACACGCCTCATCTAACCACCACGTGTTGTCTAAAATTAATTCATCTTCATTAACTTTGGCCAGAAATGCTTCCGCAAATTGAACTCGTCGGTCTGTAGCTCCATCGTGAAAACCATGCATTAACCGTACGGGATGTAATTCATTTTTCGTTGATGAAGAATACGAAGAACATTTGTGTGACTTACACCTAACTCACTGGATAGACGACGAGTTGACTTTTGCGGACTGTTCCGAAGCTTTTCCATTACCTCATCACCTCTTGCCTGGATTGTGACAGTTTTGGGTTGGCCAGACTTTTTAGTTAATCACAAACTGATCCTGTGGTCTTCAACTTTTCAATAATTACCTTGATATTGTGCCCCTGAGAAAGTATGTCGAAGTCTACAGCTTGTGCTTCATTTCCACCACTGCACTAGTGTAGTAATGTTTAACTGCAGCCACACGTTGAGGTATCGTTAGATGATATGGCCCAAAGAGTTTAGCATGTATAACACTAAGACATGCATGCAGAACATGTGATATGCATGCAGAATATGTGATATGCATGCAGAACACGATAAATGTACGCAGAACACGAGTTATACACACAGAACACGAGATATGCACACATAAGACGAAATATGCATGCAGAACACGAGATATGCCCACATAACACAAAATATGCATGCAGAACACGAGATATGCCCACATAACACAAAATATGCATGCAGAACACGAGATATATACACACGGAAACGTATTTCTATCCTATTTATTGTATATCTCTCTTTTATATATTACATTAGAGAGATATACACTAAATACTGTATATCTATCAGTTATACACAGTATATTATACCCAATATATTAAATAAGAGAGGTAGACATTAAATAGGAGATATACATTTTGAATAGGAGAGAAATACTTGTCTGAACCTTTTGATCCACTATGGCGAACCAAAAGGTTCAGACACGTATTTCTCTCATATTTAATGTATAACTCTCCTATTTAATATATAAATTATATATTAAATAAATTCAATAGCTTGTTCATTAACCATCTTATGACACTCGCTACAACTGTGTTTGATAAATGCAAGAGCAGCATCTTTCTAATTGTTATATCAATTTTGAATAAAAGCTTGATCTTTGAAAGTTACCATGGAAAGTTTACCTTCATTTTCAGCTTTAAGACAAGTATAACATAAAAAACTGTTTGACGATACTTCGTTAATGAAGCCACGGGTATGTCTGAAACGATTGTTTTGGCAAATATCGTTTATCTTTTTCTCTATACCATAGTAACGCTTGGTTGACACAAAATTAAAATCAGATTTTGGTACAAAATGGGTGGGTGTTATAGTTCTAGACGTTTTCGTCACTTGTTTATTAATAACCAACGGGGTATCATGCCTTTTCGATGATGAATTCTCAATAAGGGAAGGATCATCATGACATGACGACGGGGAATTCTCAATAAGGGAAGGAGTATCATGACATGTCGACGGAGAATTCTCAATAAGGGAAGGAGTATCATGACATGTCAAAGGTGAATTATCAATAGGGGAAGGAGTATCATGACATGTTGACGATGAATTATCAATACAGGAAGGAATATCATGACATGTCGACTGGGAATTCTCAATAGGAGATGGAGTATCATGACATGTCGACGGTTAATTCTCATTAAGTGAAGTTTTCAAATTTGAAATGTGAGACTTATAAAAAAATCAGTTACTTTACGATATTTAGCTATAGATCTGGTGTTCTCTTTTTCTATTTCTGCTATTCTTTTTCTTTTTTGAGCTCCACTAGTCATCGGTTTATTTAAAAAATAGTAATGAATAACATTTTGCTATTCAATAGTATTATAACAGGAAATTTTCTAAAGCAATGGACAAATTTTTATCGTCTCTATTGCCAAGTATCGAAGCACAAAATGGAATACACCATTCGAAAGAGAATTGAAAATTGCATATATAAAAAAAAATCGCGTAGAGGGTGCACGCCTATTTAGTGCCCAATCGATTTTTTAATGAAATATAAAAGTTTTTTAGATAAATACAGCAAAATACATTTCCGTTAATAACTTTTAAATTATGAGATGGGTTCTAATGTACTGTAATCTTAAAAAAATCCTTACTTATATACAAGTATTTTTATATATGTAAAAAACGTATCAAAAGGTTGAATTATATAAAATCAAACAATTTAAGGTTATTTACCGCCTTTTGATGGAATTTATTTTGATAAAATCGAAACTGATAATGTAAACAGATAAGAAAGGAATTAAGTAAAACAAATTATACAAATAAGTAAGTAAAACAATTTTTTTTCAATTTTCGGGTACAATAATAATAGACGCAGAACGATTCATTGAACACTAAAAAATACAATTTTTCATTCTGGGGGACCTATGAAAAAGAGTGGCCCAATGAAAAAATAGCGCCGTACCGGGTGCTACGGCCTTGATAACTGTGAGATATGCACCAAATAGGAGAGAAATACGTGTCTGTGCGTGTATGATCGTGTTCTGCATGCATATCATCATCTCGTGTTATGTAATAGATAATAGATGATTTTGAGGTCATCTATGGAAATATAGACCGAAGGCCGCAAGCCTGAGGTGTATATTTTCTAGATGACCGAAATAAATCATCTATTATCTGGCATAATCAATGAATACCAATGAAATCATTTGGAGTGTATATTTTCCCGGGGAAATTATACACCTTCTTTGATAATCAATTAATTT
>JAYRBW010057591.1:0-10894 GCA_036023295.1 Invenusta paracnida | reverse complement strand
GAAGTTAAATAGAGCACAATGGTTAGTCAATTAGGCCTTTGTCATTCTGTATAGGTAGAACAGCTATTAATAATGAGCAATAATGAGTGCAAATAACTTCTTAATGGATTTTAATTAAGATGCAAACATTCAGAGTTGGTAACTGAATTTCGATAATTCTTTGATGTCTAGAAGATAGTATTTGTTGTAAAACCATAACCAACTTCAAAATATCTCCTAAACGAAACAATATAAAAAAATGGATAACAGAATTCGATTACGCTGCTTCTATTTGTATATAAAAGTTTAAAAAGTTCAATTCGAAAAAATTGTCGATAGCCCCTTTTGCATCTAAGCTCTTCATATAAACTTGACACCGTTAAGTTATATCATGTTCTTCAGCGAGCAGAAGGATATGTATTAGATAAGTATAAAAAAGATATTTATAGAACTCTTAATGACTAAAAAAAGCTTCAATATATATAAAAAATTGTACATATTATGTTAAATGATATTTATGTATATACATATTTATATGTACGATAACAATGTCATTATCACTTCTCTAGCTGTGTCGGTTATAGGTACACCTAGTTTTGTTCATTCAGTAAGCAAAAATAACTGTGAACCACTTATTGTACTCATTCGTGTTGTTCATAACAACGTACTTGTATTTAATCTTGCGTATACTCACTGAAGCATCACACAAAATGTGATGCCTCTTTTTTTCGATAGTGTCTGCTTTAATTATTTCGAATAATAATTATATTTTAAAAATAAAATATTGTTTGAAAATTTGTTGTTTTTATAATTCATCTTGCTCAGCGTAATTTTAAATATTAAAACATTATATCAGAATAAAAAAGTATTAAAAAATTTATTTAAATGGATACTTGGAGAATTTAAGTATAGTCATATTTAAGATAATTAAATTAATAAGTTAGAATCAGTGATCGATAGCGGCAACCTTACCATTGCATCAAAGCTTCTCATGTAAAAAGGAATTGCACTGTAAAGGAACACTAATTGGCATTTCAGTATTTCAGGTTTTTATCCTAAATATGATATTTTATATATTTAGTTGTATTATTATATTTTACTTTATTTTACCTATAATTAGCACACTTATAGTGTATATCAAAATTTAATGTTTTATGACAAAACAACAATTTGATTATAAAAATATTGTATAAAATGTAATCAATTATGTAATGATGTAATATTTGAATTATCTTATAACAGAATAAAATAAACAAAAAATGACGAAAAATTGAGAAAAAGTGTATATATATTTTAAATAATCTGAAAGTGATACATCAAACATAAAAGAGTGATGAGGATATCATGTGAGTAAAATACTTAATTTAACAAAACAGACCATAATTGCAGTGTTGATTAAAAGCAACAAACATTTTTCGAAGAAAAAATAACTTTGTGTACATACATAGTTAATTATTGAAACAATAAATACAAAAAAAGCAGCACAGCCAGAAAAAAAGCCGACAAATTTGACAAAACTGACAAAATTGTATTCTTTTTATATAAAAAGTAAATATATTATGATATTACATATATATACTTAGTTGCACTCGGTCAATAACGTAATATTGCAGGACCTATAGAATGATCAGCGTAGGGCAGTCTCGAACACATGTTATGTTATACTAGACCGCACTTTCCATAATACTAATACACATACTTATATATCATGGAGTAGTTATTATACTGCATTTATCATGTAATAAAGAGTAAAATTGTAGTATACAGTTCACGACAGTCGGATGAGAAATTAGATCGAGCTATTCGATTCCAAATCCCTCTGAATTTTCCATTGCGATAAGCATATTCAACTTGAGAATCTTTTTGTCTCGATAGGGCGGCAAAATGAGCTGATTGAAACAAGTGTGTGACATCGGGAGCCTGTGAACAAGCAGAAAGAACGCTACGTTATAGTTGCAGGTGTCAATGAAGGCATGCAGATCGTCTGTTCGGCATAATGGACGAGTCGGCACTTATACTATAGGAAATAACAAATGTGACTGACCACTATCAAATTTGTGATCAATGATTGAAATAATGAAATAAATCCTATATTTATACTTGAGGGGTTGTATTTAATGGATAGAAATGACATTAATGTAACGATGAAAGGCGATTTTGAAATTGAATGAAGTCCTTATACTATTACGTTGATTACAATTGATTAAAATACATTGTTTCCTGATCTAAAATATCTATTATTAGGGTTTCCACTTACATGGATGTGTTATCAGTTTTGGTGATACGGAACTGCATCTCCTGCATGCCTCCCACAGGAACACGATCACTCCCGGTGGTAAAGTGGAGAAAGAGTTTCTGAAAGTCGACCGACAGATTAGACAGCACCTCCCAGAACAGTCTACAATGAGATGGATAAATACAAATTAGACCCATGATCTAGTATAAGCAGGCTGGAAGCTGTGTGAATATGATCTTATATGAGTACGTGTATATAGGTTTTTACGTTGCAAAAATAAATAAAAAATAGACAAATATGTTGTTAATAATCAATTATATATGTTAACGTTCCAAAATATATATAAGTAAAACAATAATTCTCAATTAAAAATTAATTTATCTACTACTACATAGAAGTGTATTGCGAAATAAAAGTTTTACTTGCTTTTTTAAAATAGGATTGACAATTAATGATAGTATTTTATTTAATAACAGAAATAATGTTTCTTCTAATTATTGATTAATGATAGATGAAAGTATGACGTTATTACAAATAATGTTTCTTCTAATTATTGATTAATATATATTGATTAATGATAGATGAAAGTATGACGTTATTACAAATTTAAACTAATGATTATTTATATAAGATGCAAAACAATTTGACTTATACAATAAAGAGTAACTTAAAAATACAAAAGTTGAAAAATAATAATTTTTAAATTATTAATACAAAATAATGTATTGTTCAATTCTAAGATACTCCTGTATTATAGCTAATGGCAAATCTTAACATTAATTAGAATTATTTATCACTATTGACAATTTTTTACATAAATGTTCTTTTATAAATATTAAAAAAATTATATATGTATTATATACTGTAAAATTGAGAAATATTGAGAAATTCTCAAAAAATATAATAAAGATTTTAACAGAGCTTTAACAATTCATCATATAATTTTATTATTATAAGTAGCGCCATCAACAATGTTTATAACAATTATACTTCAGTAGAAATATTATACACACATAAATGGTAAAAAAATTGGATAATTTTGCTTAAATAAATTGTTGAAATTATTAATATAACGAAAACCATATATTTACACAAACTACTAAAATTTCTTGGCGCAAGAAGAGTATATATAATTACGTGTTTTAATAAACCAAATCTAAAATTCTAAATTATTTAATTTTAAATGATTTGGATGACAAAAGGCATGTTTATAAACAATATAACCAATATATAGTATAATAAAGGATTTACTGTGACGTGTACAGAAATACCTAAATGTTTTAAACAATAAATATCTAAATCTTGAATTCCAGAACTATCAATCTGAAATAATAAATAATATTACTTTACATAATAATATTATAAA
The DNA here is from genome assembly GCA_036023295.1 of Invenusta paracnida. Classification (NCBI taxonomy): domain Eukaryota; kingdom Metazoa; phylum Platyhelminthes; order Proseriata; family Coelogynoporidae; genus Invenusta; species Invenusta paracnida. The sequence goes on along the minus strand of JAYRBW010057591.1, from coordinate 7,313 downwards.
TATAATAATTGCAACAATAATTACATGAAGACATTAAAAACTTCAATAAATAGTTAATTGAATATTTACTTTATTGTGAGATCTGTCGCTTTGTAGCCATCATAAATAGTAACTTTGGAGAGATCAGAAATGTTTATATCCGGTGATCCACAGACGAGATTTTCAACTTCTTCTGGGCGGAGCATCTTAAAATTGTAAATAAACAGTTTTTTGTAATAGAAAGTTAAATTAATTTGAATTATGCATTTTTATGAATATTACAATTTCAGAATTAGAATCAGACGAAACAATAATGGCTAAAACAAAGTAAAAGCAATTACTACAGCAATTTTAAGGAAATTATTTTTAAACATATCAAAAAATTATTTTCTAAGAAATTCATTATTAATTATCATATTTATTAATAATGATTACAATTTTTGTTTTGAATTGAACAAGTTATAAATTAAATACTATATAATTGTACAACTAGAATGTTTTAATTAAATATGTAGCTTTAAAGTTTAAATTGAATTAAATGGAACACTTCCAATATAATCAAAATGTTACTATAGATTGTTACACGAATTAGAATATTCCGAGAATTATATATATAGTCATAGCCATAGCCATTGAATAACAAAATTAACTAGAAACACGTCAAGTTTAATCTTGGGCTTACTTAACTTTTTTTATTTGTGGCAATATCCTGCTTTATCCTGTATAATCTAAGGAAAGCATATAGAAAAGTAAAGTATTTTATTACTGCCATTTTATCGAATTTTCCATGTCCGCGAGGCTATCAATATGTAAATTCCGCGTAAAAGTAAAGGTACAGAAAAATCCATAAAATGGCAGAAATCTACATACATTGCTATTGACTTTTCTTAGATTGTATGCATCTATGGAGTTGATTATATTATTCGATATCTATGAGTATAGCATTGTGTATCGTATTATTTAATATTATTATGGTGTATACGTATAAAAATATATTTTTACAGTATAATATTTAAATATATTTATATTCAGTCAAGAAAACTGTATTAGAGCACCGCTTTAATGGTTGAGCGGACGAAAGGGTTAAGTAAGCGAAAGTCACCATTCGGCCGAAAGGGGTACGTAAACGTAAAGCTCTATCTTTACATCTCGAGCTCTACTTTTACACGTCGAGCTTATCTTTAAACGTGGAGCTCTACCTTTACATATTATTGAACTCTATCTTTACACGTGGAGCTCGACCATTACATGTCAAGCTCAAGCTTTAAATAATGTTGAGATCTACAGTTATATGTTTAGCCCCACCTTTCGTTTACTTAACCCTTTCGACCACCATATAAATGGGTAGGATGAGTTTTACAGTAGCCAATACATGTAATCTATGTGTTGAAATTGATCGGTTATTTGGGGAAATATCCTACTTTTCCAGGGATAATATTATAAATATAAAGCTTAACTTTAGTATTATCTACCAAAGAAATCGATTAAATCAACAAATACTACATGCCGAGGTACAATGAACGTAACATTCTCGCATCATATCACACTTAACAACATAATGCAGAAGTATCGATTGATTCAAATACGCTTATTTAAAAGTACTATATAACCTGTATACCTGAGATACCAGAATTTTCAAAATAAAAATATTACCCAATCCAAGCATATTTTATTGATACTTTAACTGTATTTTTTTTAATTCTAGTAGTGAATACCATTTTTATTTAGTATTCGAATAATCGAATATTGTGGGTTTTAGAAGACCTTTTTTCCTTTCAGAATGTTAAAAAAACCTTATTACTAAAAGTAAAAATACCTGCTGTTGCCAGATTTATTCGTTGATCCTTTTATAGATATCCATTTTCATGTATCTAATGACAGACAAGTTTAACTGAATACCTTCACTTCTTAGAGGCTTAATGCGCTACATTTAAGTAGGCCTATTGCGCAATACAGTTAAATAATTGAATGATGTAATCCATTGTATTTTGGGGTGTGTAGATCAGTGAATTACAAGTATACATAAGCTTTTGCTTACCTTGTTAAGAATGTCTAGCGATTTTTAAATTTTTTTGTTAACACCTTTTAATACGAGTTTATGGGTTAATTCTATTACGAAATCGTTGTACTGTATATTTTAGAGGTTCATAAAATCCAAGAGGACAAATAAGGATAAAATGTAGAGTTCTGATAGTGCTGTTATAATTTTTACATCATTATTAAAAATTATATATATGACATTGTAAACGATAAAATGCAAAGATCATTTTATTGAGTTGTTTTAAGTTTTGAAATTCTTAATTGGGGTGCCCGCTTAACCGGTTTTTTTAAGCGGGCATTAGGCCTCCCCATTCTATAATTTTTAAACTTCCAAATAAAGTAGATATGAAACTTTGCATATAGTTTAACGAATATGTTTTCTAAATATTCCGTTGGTAAACGAGTTACAAATATTTGTTACTATTGTAAAAAAAAAAAAAAAACTTTAATATTTGTTTACAAGAAAACATATTTAAACTGTACATACTTTGTGAATTATTACATGAAATGAATTAGTAGCCGAATAAAAATGTAGTCGATATCGAAAGAGATACACCTACTTTACATAACAAAGGGGTGCCATTTTCGGGTGTGATTACGTGAACACCTCTTTGTGTATAATATTGAATACAGCGCTAAATGTTATATAATTTATTTTGGAAAAAGTCACAGAAGTTTATATTGCTCAAAATGCTGCCCCTCCTTCCCCTCTCGGTATGGATTGAGTTAATCGAACTGAATCACGTTATAAAATGTGTGCTACAATAGACCGTGACTAACAGTATATAATATTTTTTATAAATTTACACATAAAAATAAAAATTTGAAGAATAAAGCATTGAATTTATACAGTATCATTTAACAGACTACTATTGTTCTTACAAGTAATACAGATAAACACAGGAAGTAAACTATATAAAAAGAAAGAGTTCTAAAATGGTGTCTAATATGTACAGCTGAAATTTCAATAAAATTTCAAACAAATACTTCCGAGAGAAATTTTAATTATATAATATTATTGAAATTTGATGCTTCGAGACAACTTATTTGATTACTTACATTAATGCCAAAATATAATATTCTGACATGTATGTATGTATATATTTTATTTAATATAATAATAAAGCAATTAAAACTCACTAGAAGAGCATTTGATGCACATACTGAATGAAAGCCATGGTAGAAGGCACGAAATTGATGATAGATAACTTTGTTTAGCAGGAAATCACAGTAAAGTTCAACGTATTCTGTTAAAAAGGTGAATATTTAAAAATAAATAATGTGATACCATAGTAAATATAAAATAAAATAATCATAAAAATACTTATTTTAAAAGTGGTATAATATATACTAAAAATAATTTAATACAAATTTTTGTGCGATACAAATTTGTTTCACGTAGTTACAAACAAGTAAATACGTTTTTACAAATCTTAAATAAGCTGTCATCTTCTTTCCTGTAATATTAATATGTTCTTTCAATTTCAATTTCAATATTGATTTTGATATTCATTTAAAGAAGCTCATATTTTGTATTTGTAGCTAAAGAAGTTGACGTATTTTTGTATTGTCATAAATTTAATTTTCAACAAAAATGCAATCTGCCTTTTATATATTAATTATAATAATGAATTTAGTTGTCATATAAAGAAATATATATTATAATATATAATACACTAATCACATTCGTACGATTTTTTCTCAAATGTTTGAAGGAAAGATTAGACTATAAATAAATAATCGTAATATTTATTAAATTTAATTAACAAATTATTTATCTGTTTAAAATATTGATTGTAGTTACAACTTAGCTTTAAAATTAACTAATTAAAAACCAGTCACTCATCATGACAATTTAAGTTTTAATGATATTTATAAGAGTATTATTTAATTAATAAATCTTGATTAAAGTAAACATATAGGTAATGTATTGCTGTCGATAATGTATAATATGTAAAATGTGGTATATGCATTGCTATACCACATATAACTATTTCTTATTATGTCATAGCGTACATCTTTTGTTTCCATTCAAAGTCAACTGGTATTATAAAATGTTTAGGTTTCTGGTCATAAACCTATAAAATAATATAAAACGGTTCAATAAGCCAAAATGCTTTAGATGGTTATATCAGTATATAATTTGAACATTTTGTGTCTTCGTCAACAAATAATCAATATTGGCCCTAATATTTGATCAAACAATACATTTAAAGAAGTCAATATGTAATATCTATCATCTGATTAGAGTTGAGTTTACTCAAATATAACATAGTAAACATGAACTACTTCTTTGTTTTAATAAAAAAACCTTCTCCTGTTACTTCATTCAGATAGGGTATATAAATTGATAACAGTTATTGACTATGGGTCTATATAGCGCAAAGTGCAGATTTGTGTGGGTAAATAATGGATGAATTAGCTTTAGGGAGATAAGAGGACACAATGCAAACAATAAAGTATATAAGTGTGCCAGAGTTAAAGGTAACGATACATGATATTGGGTATATATAATTAAATTTTTCAACATTATTCAAGGCTTCAAGAAGAAACGTTGACATATTAATAATGTGAATAATTTTTGTTAGAAATATTTCATATATTACTATTGCATCATTTTCGAGTAATTTTAATTGCTGATATATATATATATATATATATAGGTAACATTATTCACATATCTAAACAAATAAATTACAAAAATAATAAAACTGAAGCAAAATTAAAGATTTATATTGAAAACAAAGTGTTTTAAAAACAACTACAATGCTTACGAGTATATATAGGCTGCACAAAAAAACAGTTGTTTGTATAAAAAATCAACCTTCCAAATCTATGGAAATTTTAAAAATTATTACGAAATATTATAACTCAATGAATCAATAAACAGCAAGAGATACATTCAATTCCTGGAAAACATGAAAGCTTTTTACCAAGTCCAACAAATACCCATACTCTCAGAGAATATGCGACTACACAAGATAATGCTCGCCCACATTTGGCTCGAGCAACAATTGGCCATTGTGAAGAAAGACACATCGATCGGGTTGCTTCGTCAGCCACCCTATTTCCCAGACGTCAACTTATGTGATAGACATGTTTTCCCACGTTTAGAAGCACTACGTCCAAATTTTGTATTGGCTGATGATATAGCGAGATTTCTTGATGAACAATTGCCCACATTTACTACTCAGTAGAGCATGAACAAGGCATTAGCAGCTATGATGGAATATATGGAGAAGATAATAGAAAATGATGGCTTATACGTACTGCTATTAAGAATCCTATTTTGTGAGCCGCACCCTATTGTGTTAACTTGCTACTTATTACTCATTGTGGTTTAAAACTTAAATGTATTGTTTAAAATGTTTTATAGTAGAATTTGCAATAAAGAACAGTTTTTATGGTATAGCCTATATATATTTATACAATCATTGTCATTTTCAAATTATTTTTTGTTATTTGTATGACACAAAAGTCTGGGTGTCTAGAGTATTTTCTCCCAAAAATCAGGTATGTTGCATTTAGAGAAATAAACGTGAATTACTAACGATAAAGTATTTTTTATATAGTATGTACTATACTTGTTACCTTAATCATACAACAACCTCCGAAATTAATAATGATATAAATGATGGTTAAATAATTTGACGAAAATCGCATTATAAAAAATATTTAAATATGAATATGTTTCCAATCTCTGTTTTCAATCGATAAAGACAAAGTGTAGATATACAAAATGTTGCTGAAAGTATGTTTGGATCAATACAAAATCAAAAAATTTTGTGACCAGTTATTAATAAATTTGTGTTTCCAGAAGTCAACATGCCATATTCCCAATGTTTAATCTTACCTATTATGATAAACAAATATGCTATCAATGACTGCATAGATTTTAATTTAATTATTGTAATTTAGAAAACCATTGTAATTTAATGCAGACCTGTCAACCTAATGACATAGAATAGCGGGACAGTATTCCCTCGGAGTTGGGGTCCCATGGCAAGCCTATAGCAAAAATGTTGACGTTTTGCATATGGAAATGCATCTAAAATGAATTATATCTTCTCTCTCAGATAAATTTTAAAGTATTCTGCACACCTTTCATTACTAAATAATTTCCAATACTGTATATTTTAATGTTATAGGCTCATTTGTTATATACTATTGTGTTTTTAAATAAGATTAACTAAAACTACTGTTATTAAAAAATGTTAAAAATATTTTTTTAAAGCAATATATTCAAAATGCGGGATATATCTTTACTTTTGCGGGATAGCCTCAATAAGCGGGACAGTTGGCAGGTCTGTTAATGCACGATTAAAAAGTAAATTATATAAAATAATTAAAACTACAAAAAGTAAAGAATAAATATAGCTTTAAACAAAAGAAAATGATAAGTAGAAGTAGACACATAGATGCAAGCATATCCAGGACCAAATAAACACAATAGTATAATAATTTCAGAATATATTAATTTTCTGTTTTATACAAAAAAATCCAGTTAACATAAATAGATTAAATAACTTAAATATATAAATAGCCGAGTGATAGCACTATGAAAATAACAATATTGAAATTTCCCGAATATATCCATAAAATTAATGTCTACTAGTTACGAATACTTGTGTATTTTATTCAAATTTCAAGTATCCCTGTACACCCTGAATATCGTATCACATCTGTAGCCTGTTTCGTTTTATGAAATAAATCGCTATAAAAATTTATTTAAAGCTAGATATTTGAATTTAAATAAATTAGTTATACTTTTAAAATGATTTACTGATTATTAAAATATGGTGAAAATGTAAGACTCAACAAAAAAGTTGACAGAAAAACCTAAATTACAATAAAAAGTAACAAAACTACAAACAAAGAAAACCCAGATTATGAGCAAACCTTTTCTATTCTGATTTGTAACCGGGATATTGGCTCCATTTGGCTTGAGCTCGTGCATAGTTGTTGAGTCTGGCTCCTTGTAAGGCACCTCAAATGTCGCACACATATCCTCCTCCACGTTGCCTTCGTATCTGAGCAGTTCCCGCAAGCCATGAGTCAAGTCCTGAACAGAATAAAGGTCCAGCGTGATCACTAAAAGTCTATTCAGATTACTAGATTCACATCTGTATAATTGCTTTCTTCAGTCAGTCGATATAATTTGGAAAAAATCATTATAAAAACGTATGAAGTTGACAATTTTTCAATTCTTTTTTGACGTAAATAAATAAATAAATAAGAGCTTTATTCTTCAAATGTCAAACGCAAATGTAGGTTAATCCAGCAATAGAAAATAC
>JAYRBW010057580.1:0-10895 GCA_036023295.1 Invenusta paracnida | reverse complement strand
GTTAACTACGTCGAATACTCGCAATACCATACATAGCCTTTCAGAAGATTTTGTTTGCTGTTACTGAACAATATCCTGTAATATTATTTGTCCCCGACATTTCTGATCTAAATACAACATTTTTTTTTAAATTTATATATTTTTTGTTTTCACGTTTTTTATTAAATTGTGAAAAAATAATAATTTGGGACGCTAAAATACGGGATCGCCAATTAAATGTACCATTTCTTACTCTACTATACATTTTTATTCATCAAATGTTTTTCATTTTTTATTTGTGCGTTGGAAGTTAATTTTTATTTCAGTTAATAGCGTAATGCTATTTAATGAAATTTTCGGATGGAATATGATTATTACACCGAAGTTATATAAATAGTTGAAAATGACCCCAAACAAATGGAAATAACTCGGATTACTTGGTAATATATATATTATATATTCATAAATTTCTATGATTGTCACCTATCATCAGGGACCAGGAGACAACATTTAGTTTACAGGAACACAATATTAATTGATCATTAATTAATTATTCTTATAGTCATTTTCATCACAATATACAATTTACACAATTAACATGCTAAGCAAAATAAAGCTTTCCAATTATTTTAGTTAGTAGTTGCGAATAGCAATTCGGTTGCACAACATTAAACTACATTAAGTTTTATTATGAATCTATTAATATATATAGAAATTGTTGTCATATAAAATGTATTGGATTACTTGACATTTTACGAATAATAAATTTCACAAAACAACTATGCATGAATTCTAGTCTTTATTAAAATAATATTTGTTCACAATAAAAGCCGTTTGTTTATACTAATAATGCTACAATATGAAGACCTATCAATTTAATCTAAATATTAATATTATTTAGAATATATTGATATATTAAGAGATTATATTAAATATGATCTTCTTCAAATAGTAATCAATTATAATTTCAGTGGTAGCCTTCAATCTCGACGCTGGATATCTATCTTCTACCTTGAATTGGTGTGACGTCTTGTATTTGTGAACCATAGCATTAAGACCATTATTCGATTTCCTAAATTCGAGATCATTAACAAGATCAACCAAATCGATTATTTTAATAATTAGAAAATAACGATACAATTATGCTGCTCGTAGCAAGAATAGATATTTTCGTCTTTCGTTTTTAGTGATGAATAAAACTAACGTAAATTATCACTTAAAATTGTGTGAAGTCGTTTTAAGCTGGATTGCTAACTTATTATCTCCTTAAATAAAAAGCCTTAAACATTTTAGAATAAGTCACAGTGATTAAAATTATTGAATCATGTTCGCCCTCAATACCGAAAAATTAATCCTGTATTATACGTACTATAATATGTATGCATTGTATTATAGTGTTAGCAATGCATATAATGCAAACTAGATTTTAAAAATAATTATTAATTCGCACTCTTTTATATTTTGTAAACATTTTATTAACTGTTGGATTGTTCTAGTAAGGTGTCTACAAGAATTACAAATACTTAAGTACATTAATATATCATTGGCTCACTTGGCAAAGAAAGGGCGGATACAACTTCTGGGGTCAATTTTCAGGGATTTGGCAAGCTCCAACATAAACTGCATCACGATAGTCTGATGAGTCACATGGTTCATCAACTCGGCTTTCTAACAAACAAAAAATAAGCTACATATATTAACACGATTTACAACATATTAAAACATTTATCTGTCCAAAAACATGCGATATACTTTAAATAATTAAAATATACACAAAATAATTAAAAGTTTGATATACGTAATTATAGTTCAATCTAACAAAATTACAATAACCATTCTCGGATCTACCGGTGATAAACAATTTAACAAAAAAACAGTCTTTATTGGACACGACGTGACATCCAATAATCTACTGTAATTACAATAACCAAACGTAACCAAAATAAATTATACACAAGTGCTACTGCAAACTAAAGTAATAATAAAACCATTACTGTAATTTATATTATTGTAATTAAATAAACAATAGAAGTAGATTCATTATTCATTGGATATTAAATCATATTTTAATTATATATATAATATTTAATATATTATAATAATAATAAATTAATTAATAGTAGATAATACCATACTGTATAAAAAATCAATCCACGCCTAAAACTATAATTAACTATATAATATCATAGTTTGCATATAGTATTCCTCCATTTAAAAAAGTGCTTTTCATTGCAAAGAGAAAATTAGTTTGTTTACTAAAAATAAATCATAATAATTTTCAATCTTGCGATGTATAACTAAAACAAGTTATACTCTTGATTACTACTTGATTTTATAAAACTGGTTATTGGTTTGACTGTATTGGATTGTACTTTTGTAAGTTATAAAAGAATATTATTTTAAAACGAGAGCAAATTAATAAATGAAAAACTGCAGTTTTTCATATTATTATTAGACGATTAAAGTGTTTTATAAAATAAAACAACTTTTAAATGTTTTTTTATTCTATACAATATCATAAATTTAGCTTTGGTATAGCACAGTTAGGTACTGAAAGAAAACCAACAAAATTATAGAACGAAAGCGTTATTGACTTTCGTGCAATAAATAGATTGATTTTCATGAAATATAATATATGGCAAACATTTATAATTAGTAAGAAACTAATGAAATATCTAATATTACCCAATTAAAACTTTTGTTTTTGAATTATTATTAAACTCTCTGATGCTCGTAGTAGATAAGAATAAAACGTGTAATAATATATAAGTAATTATTAATGACTGAGTTAGAACATTCGGAGACACCCACTTCTTCAATAGCCAGATCAATACACCAGAGCACAAGATGATTGGCAGTCTCCTCACAGACGAGTTGAGGATTGTCCAAGAGGTACTGCATCGTGTCGTCAGGGCGACGGAACATTCCGTATTTCTTGATGAGGGGCTCATTCTTCTCCACAAACTTATGGAGCCTGTCCACCTGGTCTTCCTCAGACCTGGGCATGGCGTTGAGTTCCGCCACTGAGGGTTTCGTGTTGATTATCTGTGGTGATTAGAGGCAAGTGGTTGTTAATCTTAATATAATATTTTGCTGCCATGTTTTTGCAGACCCCTTTCGTTACACACTTAAGCTTTGAATAATACACAGAATATAATATAAACTATTAGTTTTGCAGCCAGAATGGACTGTTTGATCTCCACGCCTAGTTTCTATAGTATGGCGAAAAATTAATAGAGTATATGGATCTCGTAAATTGATCCGCTTATAGCCAGATCGGTCAATGATACAATACGACACTACTATTTAAAAGGTGATTTCATACAACAAAATTGAGCTAGTCTGAGACTAAATCAGTCAGCTTCTGTAGCATTAAGAGGAAGAATATTTCAAACCAAAAGACTAGTCCTTGACTAAATATTTTAGACTGGGACAAAACTTCATCCAAAAAAATCAAAAGTCAACAAATTAGTCTTGCTTAATGGTAATTAGACTGTAACACTAACTCACATCCGTAACAGTGTATGGTGATTCAAAATAGAAAATAGGCAAATCATTCAAGTTTGATGAGAAAACCAATAACAACATAGTAGACTGTATTCTTTGTAATTTAATACTCTTATTAATCAATGTCTATAAATTTTTTAGCTAAACGAATGAAGGAGTAGCAATTATATTTAACCATTATTTTAATGATAATATAATTAAGAAAGATATTCATAAACTAAAGCCAACAAATTTTATGACAAATATATAAAGCTAGTCTTACATTAAATTAATAACATGAAAATTACACAAATATAAAAAACTTGCAAAACTGGTATATTAAAAGTTAAATAAATTATATTATTGAAAAAGCAATTAATAAGATGATTATAAGTACATACTGTTCGTTGCTTTGATTCGTGACAAATTGTGTCGACATTCCAGGGCTTTAACTGTAATAAAAAACAAAATAACCTTGTAAAGGGAACCAATTAATTTAGATAATAAAATATCATAAAGCTAAGACAGGCATATTAAATTATGCAAATATCTTACAATATACGGGAACTTTAGATACCCAAGCAAGGAGTAAAACTATATAATAATAATAAAAATAATAATAATAATAAAGGCTATAGTAAAAAATATAGACAATGATTTTATTTAACGAATAAATAATCATGGAAAAATTTGTATAATTTACAATATTTTGTAAAAACATACTGTAAAATTGATGCAATAGATTTTATACAAATTTAACACTAAATATTTAAATTTAATGTTTTGAATTTGAATTTTCTTTTTTGTTAAACATAATAGTAATAGAAAACGCTATACATACCCGTTCCTTTTTGGAAATCTCTTCCTCCTTATGTTTCCAATCCTTGTCTTTCACTTCCATATCAGAAAGACTCTTTATCAAAGGTTTCAATGTACTTTCGTCAGCTCCATTCTTAAAATTAAATGAAGTATTGACAACATAATATAATAAATTAAAGATCTTTTTACTATTACATTTATAATGTTGATAGGAAAATATTTACTACTTGGAAAATAAAATAGTAATATAGTTATCTATCAATCTTTAATTTTTCGGTGAGAATAATCAATATGACAAAAAGCATTGCAAATAAATAATTCAACGAAAGGAAGAAAATATAGAATTAATTATTAATTTATGTCAAATGTATTAAATTGGAGATGACTTTAAACAGGAAAATAAGTGAGTGTGAAAAATATTTTCACACAAATGAAAATATTGATTTATCGCATTTATTAATTTAAAATAGTACAAGTATTAGTAGTACATAGTATAGCATTAGTTATTTTGAATGATTATTGACGCATTATTGAGAGAATAAAATCAATTAAATACATATTATTAATTGCAATTACGATAGGACACATTTCTAAACTGAATGCAATAAATAATGCCATGGCGTTTCAGTTAGTATTTTTTTTAATACAATCACAATGATTAAATATTAATTATGTTATTTACATTCATTTTTTTATATACTAAAATTAAAATTAATTAATTGCTGGTTAAATATAACATATTTGGACTTAAATAAGATGATTATATATACTAATCTATTAAAATAACAATGTTTGAATGTTACAAACAAAAGTAACAAAAATCTCCGACGAACCGGATTTGAACCAGTGACCTAAGGATTGCTGCAACCACTACAGTCCTCCGCTCTACCAACTGAGCTATCGTCGGCTCGTGAATCGAACGCAAATAAGTTAGTGGATACTCTTTTGAGCGATAATCACATATATAAATATATTTATTCTAGTCAGATATAAAAAAAGCAATTCCTCAATTTTAGATTAATATAAAATATCGATTTGAATAGTTATATTATAAAAACTAGAACTGCAAAGCAATCTGTACTACAAACGGTAAGTGTAAACTATGGCGGTCGAAGGGGTTAAGTAAGTGAAAGGTTGAGCTAGACATGCAAAGGTAGAGCTCGGCATGTAAAGGTAGAGCTCGGCATGTAAATCGTATAGAGGCCGACAAAACATGTAAAGGTAGAGTCTGACGTGTAATGTTAGAGTTCGACAGGGGTAACTTAACTAAGTAAACGCCAAGCTTTACCTTTAGATATATCGAGCTCTACATTTAAATTCACATCGAGCTCTAAAGCCCCCACTACCACGAGCATCTTGGATGCGCATCCATGTTTGACAAAGCCAAACTATTTCCTGCATCCTGGATGCTGTGTAAGTCAGACAGCATCTCGTGTAAGCGAGGCTTAACTTTATGTGCCAAGCTTAACCTTTCACTTACTTAACTTTTCAGTCACAATGCGGCTGAAAGGGGTAAGTAAACGTAAAGATGTATCTTTAAAAGTCGAGCTCTACCTACACGTCGTGCTCTACCTTTACATATGCACGTCGTGCTCTACCTTTACATATGCACGTCGAGTTCTACCTTTACATGTGGACCGTGGACCTCTACATTTAAAAGTCAAGCTTAGATTTTCGCTTATTTGACTGCTATAGAAAACGACCCAATTACAATATGTAATTGATTTTTTTCAATAATACATTAAAAAAGCATTGTGACAAAATTAGAAATTTACTAAATTATATACGATAACATAAGATGTTCAAAACAGCAATACATTTTGCACTTAGAAAAATATATCAATCTGTATATATCTAACTTATCTGAGGGAATCAATAGCGGATTTGATAACCATTTAAATTTGAGAAAGTAGAATAAGACTGTTTTGCCAAAATAAAAAGCTTATTGGATAAATCGGTCAATGTCATGAATAGAACGTTTTGTGTCACATCTGTTGTTACCTCAGATGTTGTAAAACATAAGTGGATTACTGTAGATCCTATTGTGTCAACATAGGGATTTTTAGATCACCCGATGATGTGTGTGATGTAGATTTAAGAATACAAAAAACACAGGTAACTAAAACTCGAATTTAAAAAATCAACGCCCTCACGAGATTCTCGGGTGCAATAGCATTCGAGTAATACCGGATAATAGATTTTTTAATGGCTGTATCTATCCTCTTACATATGACGGAAAAGTGATTTTGATATTTTTAAGAGTTGATTAATCGTCACGATATTAAAGTAATAGACCTTAATTGGCGCAAATAAGCTCACCTCCTTGGCCTTTTTAACAGCCTGTTTGGCATTCTCAAGGTCGGTCAAATGTTTCTTGAAGCTTTCTTGGAAGGTCTTTTTCTCCTCCTTAAACTGCTCTTCCCTGTCTACTCGAGCTTGATGACGCCATCGGAACAAACTAGGTGTGTCGATGTTAGGATGCGTGTCATCCTCATCATCAGAGACCTAGGAAACATCGGAAGACATACAAATAAATCAATGAGGTCGTAAATAAATGTTTACCTAGATTTTGAGCCCATCTAAAATATATAGCAAATTTGAAGTAAAAAATAACTTCTGATGAAAATAATGTTGTTTGAATCAAAATAGCTTAAAATAATCGATATTTACCTAACTGACGACACAGTGAAATTAATAAAACATCATATTTTTGAGACAAGGAAAATTTCAAAGACCATTCATGAGACTTCTATCAGGTGAATCACAATGAAACAGTGAGTGGAATAGCGTCGACAATTGAAAATGAGTCGAATTTGAAATGAAAACGTTGTGAGGCTGAATAGGGCCTAAATGCAATGTGATTAACACGGACTCGCATATATATGAAATAACGTTAACACTTAGAAATGGCACATATTGGAACAAGGTAGATAAAATATAAATGATAATATCAGGTAAGAAATATTGCAGCATGACACGTCTTTATAAAAGCGACGATGATTTGTTAGTAATATTATAACCTTAGTATTTAGCGTATAATGAACACTGCGTTACATGATACTATAAGCCCAAAGGAAACGTCATTTTCTTCAGTTATGCTGGCGTTTGTTTCATACACCTACCAATCGATGAATCTTGTTTGGGAATTGTTTTAATACGAGTGCCGGTCAATAAGCTCGTGGACTAGGTAGGAAAATATAATGCTTTGCTCATATTTATTAACTATTGGAAGATTAATGTCTATGTAAAAATTCAAATGTCTATCATATAGTTCTTTCCAAATTTGAAATTCAATTTTTGAAGTTGGGTCCAGAAAAAAGTCTATTTAAATCCATTATTTTATATTGAAAATATTCTTTGAGTGGTTTTCCACTGTGAAGACTACTGCTTTGTTTCAAGGCCATACAGGTATACCCAAATTTCACCTCCAGTTACAATTCCAGGAGTGGTCCGCTCACATTGTTGCTTTGACACATCCTTACGAAGGCTTTTACAAATATCAAGTAATTATTGTTAAACAGAAGACATTAATAACTTGAGCAAATTATTAACTAAACTCGAAATACAAACAAAAAGGTTATATTTCGATTAACAATGCCTTTATTGTAACATAATTACATTACAAAGATATAAAGATTTTTTAAATATAGTAATACTATACATAGATCATCGTTTCTTAACTAGAGATGAATTTTCCCCTGGTGGGAATATCCGGAATGCTGGGGGGGGATTTGTCTTGAAATCAAGTGCAGAAATCTAATTAAAATTTAATTATTTTTATGACTATGATTTGATTTTATAATATTGATTGTTTACAATATTACAAATGTGTTACTTTGTAAAATCGTAATACGATTTAAAATGGTTTTGGAACTTACAGAATTTTCTTTTAAAAAATAAACGGAATATTTAGATTTGATGGTCAATAATAATAATACCTAATATGTAAATATATATAACTACAACATCTGCAGAAACTGCAATCGAATTGAATGAATAGAACACAGTAATAAACAAACAATTTAAATAAAAGATATACAATGCTGTTACAGAATAGAATAGTGCAAACGCGATAACATAAGGAATACATGATTTAGTTTCAGGGAGAGTGATCAAGATTGAAAAGGTATGTAATAAGAGGGAATTACAACTATAAAGGTTAAGAAACAGTGCTATAGATGGAAAATACATATAACTTTTAATTTATAAATACTACCAGGTGTCAAAATAGTATAATTTATTCATTAATAAAATAAATTCTTAACACTATTAAGTTTTGTTGCATTTTGACACATGAATTAAAAAAATACTTGTTTTGACACATATTTTTTAGAAAATCGTTTTGACACTTAGGACCACTCCTGCAAATCTTTGGATATGATGATTGCTACCATTGTGAAATCGAGACATAGTCGTTTGACACCACGGGACTCACACATGCTTCTGTTCCTCAGAAAGATTTTATTGAACCTATTTTTAAAAAACCTTTTTGCCAGTTGTGAATTATTTTGTAGACATAGCCTTTTAAGATTTCAAAAATTACATTGATATTTTCCAATGTTGTTTGAAGATCTTCATGCACCACCTTGCTGACACTCTTTGATATCCGCACTTGTAGCAAACACTGGTCGCCTTGAATGGTCTCTATTTTCCAGGGACTTCCGACCATGGCAAATTTCAGAAGACCATTAGTAAACACATGTGACCTTGGTGGAGACAGTTCAGAAAAAGCAGCTTGCAATCGTTGTAAACTTTCATGGGTGGTAAATCATTTTCAAAGTTATAAAATGTCATAGCCCTAAAATGTTCATTTGTTAATTCCATGCTGCCTAAATTTCTGATTAAATGAACCAAAATACATCTAACGATTTTAAAATTTGAAATCAAAATTTTGAGAGAACTTAATGACAGACATTAGGCATTTTCTACATCGACATTAATCTTCCACATCGACATTAATCTTCCAATAGTTAATAGATATGAGCAAAACATTCTATTTTAATTATGTTTTCCTACCTAGTCCACAAACTTATTGCCCGGCCTTAATAGACTCCTCTTCACACATTCTATAAACAAACATCAAGAATATTATCAATAGAAAGTTGACATTTGCTTTCCTGTTTTATTTTGATCTCTAGAAGTGAGATGACCTTCTATCAGACTATTTGACTTTAAAAATCTACTCCATTTGATACATAATACCGGTACTTCCTTCTTGCCTTCACATTAATGGTGCTATTGGTAGGCACATTATCCTCACTAGCTCCAGTAACAATTTGGAAGTTTTCTCAACTCGGTTACTCCAGAAACCACCTCATCCTATATTATTCCATCATGGTTAGTGAAATACCATTGTACAGTCTTTGTTCCTACTACTGTTGTATTGCCAACGTGAGCTTTAATACTGGTGTTATCTTCTTCAAAACCTTCAATAGTTACTCCTAAATAAAAGTGACCTAGATAGATAATGAAGACTATGGATCCGGCTTAATAGCTATCTCTCTAAATAAATTGAACTCTTGGTCTCTATTAGTCTTCATGATCATCTTCGTGAACATTTCCTACTGTATTTATTTTACTCTATATATAGTCCAAGATACTTATCTGAAATTCTACAGTTGTGTCTGATAAAATGATGTATCTCTTGCTATGCTCTCGACCTCAGCCCCACCTTTGACACAGTAGACCACACCATTCTCTTTCTACTTACATTGGTATCAGAGATGTGGCCCTTCTTGGATTATTTCCTTTCTCACTGATAGGACTCAATATATCCGTATTTCCAATTCTGCCAGCACTCCTACAAACTTGTATTGTGGTCACTAAAGTTCATCCTGGTCTCTTACTTTACTCGCTCTATACTTACTACATTTACGCTGATGGCACCACTGTATATACATTTCAATAATTCATGATAATTTTAATTTAACCATCTGCAATTATCTGATTGTCTTAACCATATTTTGACCTGTTTTTTTATTAACTTCAATCACAACAAAATATCTGTGTGGCCCTATGAAATAACTCTACAGTATATTAATATCCTTGGTATTGATTGATATGGCTCTCTCATCTATTGCCAAACTTCTTGGTGTCTCTTTTTTTAACTTTTTAAAACTTTGATAATCAAATTTCAATTTTTATGTTGTAAATGTTTTGTTACTCAAGAACCAAAAGAGTTTCAACCATTTTATAAATATTCATACAGCTAAAACACTAATCAACTCAATCCTAACAATTAACTTAGATTATGAAACTCCACTTATGCTGGTTGGTCTCAATCCAAATATCTTTAAACTATGTTGAATCCAACATTCATCAACTCACTTGGTAAATTTTTCTCACAATACCATTGTGCAGGGAATCTAACTAGATATTTTGAAAAAACCAGAAAATCAAATCGGGCCCAAATATGCCGCACCCACACAGGGGGGTCTGGGGGGCGAACCCCCCGAATTTTCTTTGTTTTTAAAGACGTTTATAGTACAATTTAAACATAATTTGGCTATAAATTAGTTCTATACTAAAGGATATTTTTTTAGTTTTAGTAATAAGAAAGTGATTGTTAGGATAGGATAATATATACAAAAAATAAACGCAATATATTACTA
>JAYRBW010057569.1:0-10895 GCA_036023295.1 Invenusta paracnida | reverse complement strand
CACTACATAGGACCCACCTTGAAGTGTTGACGAATGATTGGATCCAGTGAGATCTAAGCCTGTCAAGATCTGTCCCTCGCTACTGTCAGTTATGAATGTCGTGGACACCCCTTTCATATCCGGTTCCGTATACGCCTTTCGCAAGATTTCAGAATCAGTCTGCCTCATGTCTATAAATGGAACAATAATTATTGTCAAAATCATTATTTTGAAAATATCTAATGTGAGATAAAGTGGTGCTTTGTAATTTTTATGTGTTAATAGGGATATAAACAAACAAATGTGTATACAAATGAGCTGATTTGAAACTGACAACTTGAATAACAATAATAATAACAATAACTAAAATGGTTTCATTTATTTCCAAAATCCCACACGACACAATCGATCAGTGTAGTGATACTTTTAAAAATGTAGCAGGAGAAAATTTTAAACAAGAAGAAAGCTATTAACCCCTTTAAAATGTCACAATTTGCAAGCATACTAACTATTTAGAAAGTAAAACTTAAAAGTTACAATTTTAAGTCGACCTATTTATAACAATAGTAAATATAAATCTATTATTTGGCAAAAAATATCTGCATGGCAAAACATATCGTTTTCAAGCTATAAATACACACATAATGTGTATGATTAATGAGAAATATTCATATTTAAACAATGAAATTAAAGTCAGATTATTTTGCTGCGAAAATCTTCAAAGAAAAAGATATTGTAGAAAGATACCTAACATTTTGTAGAGTTCTCCCAAATCTATACTGACCAAATTGGACGCAGTTATTTCTATGTATTTAGAGATTATTAAAGGATAAGTCAAAGGAAATAAATCATTTTTAAGAGTAAGCCAAAGGAAATAAATCCCAATTGCGATGCAGTTTAAGCGGACTTGCCTGGAACATCACCATGGCTGACATGAACATTCCGTTTGATTGAGGAAGGAGGCAGTTCAGAAGTGGGGCGTACTTGACCACCAACCGGAGGCAACGGCTGGAAGGAGTGAACGAGGAAAACTGAGAATAACCCAAGACATTTATGTTATACATGTATAGCAGAATATCAGAGGCTATACTTTATCAATTATATTCTTCGTACTCGTATAATACAATAACAGCCAAAAGTATTTATGAATTAATTTAATATTTATTAGAAATTAATTTTTTATCAAGCATTTTAAACAGCCATATAAAGTATACATATATCGTGGCTTGCTCCGTTAATCTAATTGATTACTTGGCATTGAATGGCCTGTTCATAATGTGTTGCTTATTCTGTTTGTTAGCTTTCAATCTTTGAACGAATTACACATTGTTTTGATTTTGCTATCCAGTACAGTATCCGAATGCCACTCAAGAAAAGTTACCTTGTACACAATTGTGTGTATGTAGTGTTGTATACCACTTCTCATCACCTGATGAAGGAACAGCGTTCCAAAAATGTGTGCTTTCATTAATATAACATTTGATTTTACAAATTTCATATTGCTGTCAGGGGATTAACTAATTCATCAAGGGAACTACGGTTTATGTAATGTAATAATCTGTTTCTATACATTTCTCCGCCTATGTCATTGTTGTCTACTGGGTGTTTTTAATTATGAATATCATTCCTATTTATGTTGGATACATTTGATTAATTTAATATCCTATTTAGGAGTCTTTTAACTGGAATTTAAGTTTAATACTTAAATCGAATATAACTCGTATAATACATTACATAAATGCACACACCTATGTTTTATTTATTTTATTTACCTATGTCTCCATCCTTAATATTCACTCTATTATTACATATTTCAATTACAAAAGCGGAGAAATTAGATATCATCTACGAGTCAGCTATTTAACTATTTAATAGTTTCGTAGCTGATTCTAAGATCTTAATGTTTTAGCCAATATAATGAATTTATTTATATGTTGAATATATTATGTATCTTCGCAATATCATAGATATGCTTCATCACTAAAATGGCGTATATTAAATAGTTTTATAGTCATATTGTAGAGATAAATTATCATAATGATCCAATTCGACACATACATAATATTCACTTCATTGTGCCTTTATAACTTATCATGAAGAAACGGGCTTAACTTGCCTACTTGATCTATTTTAATGTAAATTAATGTGGGGAATATCATTTTATGAAATAGTTATCATTTTTTATAATATTACTAATAACAAATTATTTATTTTAATGACTTTTTATTATACTGATAGCGTATAAAATTTTACAATTAGGCAATATATTAAAGTTTATACTACTCATAGTAAATTAAAGTAGTAAAATATGTTAAGTGCAAAAATATTTAAGTAAAGATTAACTACATTATCTAATATCATGACAATTTGTATATACGAGTATTTTCGTTTTATTATAGAATTCCGAATTCAACACATTGCCGAATAACATACACAATATTTTTTCAATAGAGTTTTAGCATACAATAGCACTTTTGATTTGAATATTAAACATATATTAATGAACATAATATGACATATATATTATATTGTTTATCAGTACAGCTTTTAGGGGACTTTTGATTTGTTTTACTAATTTTGAAAAATATATTAATGTGTAACATAAATGTTTAATTTGATATAATACAATCAAGTAGATCTCGCTGCCATGTTTATCAAACTAGTTTGTATATAAATATAAATATTATTAGTGACAGTCTATCAAGACCAAAGTTGCGCATATATGAAAAATGAATAAAATAGCTGGACTCATAGTTGTATACAGACTTTGATTAGAATGCAGATCCAGTTAGTAATACTGCAATTCAATCCTTAGCTACGGTTTTCAAGTTTCCTCAAGTCTCACTTCTACCTTGTGTATCGTTGGTTGACGCGAGCCAGGAAGGATCTCCTGGTAGAGCGTGGACCGATCTGTTGAAGCTGTGACGTGGATGCTGTCCGAGTCATCGGTGCACTGGCTGTCCGCGTACGAGGATTCAGTGTCAAAGGCGGCACTGGACACTGGCGCTGAGACACACAAAATCCAACAATATCCACTATTATATATGTAAATCGCTTTTGTTATGTAAAAGTAAGCAAAACTGAAAAGGCAAAAAACTCGTTTATTGTGATATAGTGTTCCACTTTAAAAACATGGATATAGAATAATATCAGATACAAGAATAATCAGTATTTCTAGATTTATCAGTTAAAATAGTAGCAAATATAGCAACATATTAAAATTTTAAAAGTAAAAATCATAAAAGTAATGAGAAATAAAGAAAGCATTTTTTTCCATTGAATAATTTAATAACACAAATATACGTCGATGAAAGCATATTTAACAAAAGTTTATTTCGAATTTAAAAAAAGCACAAAACTAAACGTGTTTCGTGGGTTCTCTAAAAAGCTAGCCGTATCCGATCACTAGCCATGGATGGTTATCCACTTTCGAAAATACGGATCACACAGGTTGATGAGTCAGTGAGTCAACGATAAGACTTGGATAAGCATTGGATAAGGGTTATCCGCTTTCGAGAATACGGATTACACAGATTCATGAGTCAGCGAGTCAACGATAAGGCTTGGATAAGCATTGGATAAGGATTTTCCACTTTCGAGAATACGGATTACACAGGTTCATGAGTCAGTGAGTCAACGATAAGGCTTGGATAAGCATTGGATAAAGATTATCCACTTTCGAGAATACGGATTACACAGGTTCATGAGTCAGTGAGTCAACGATAAGCATTGGATAAGGATTATTCACTTTCGAGAATACGGATTACACAGGTTCATGAGTCAGTGAGTCAACGATAAGGCTTGGATAAGCATTGGATAAGGGTTATCCGCTTTCGAGAATATGGTCACAGTAGTTAGACATCCAAAGAATGAAAGGATTAAACAATAGTAAAATACAAGTAACACATTTCAGGCAATAACTAACAGCGTAACATATTTTACAGAGTAACTAAGAGGAACGGCCTGAGAAATCACTTACCTAACATGAGGCTAATCTGCGGTCCATGGCGGTCCCTGAACTTAGCAACGCCACCTCTAGGCGGGGGGAGTACCTCCTGCATGCGGAAACAGACGCTTGGGAGCACGGTAGTGGTTGTGGATCTGTGAGAGGAGAGGCCCGCAAGACTGCGGCTCTGTTGGTGCTGGGAGGCGGCAAGGGGCGGCAACGGGAGACTTGTGCGGTCGGTGATAGGCGGTGGAGGGCCGATGGAGAGCGGGCCAGACTCCTGATGGGAGGCGGTGCTCCTCTTGTCCAGAATGAAGACCTGCATTATTGGTAAACGCACAGTTATAGGGACTTCGATGGGAATACACACCAACATTAGAGGGACTTTAGCTTTGCAAAGACGAAAATGACGTCCCTGCAAAGATTTTTCCATATAAAATATATTTTATAATAATATTTTGTCCCTAAATTGATGCAGTATGATTTATCTATATTGATAAATATGAATATAAAATTTTAATAGCATCGAATAATTAGTTTCAGTAAAAATGAATATTCATGTAGTCCCTAAATAACGTCAACAAACTTGCTTTACAAGGACCAAATCAGAAATCGTTTTTAATACTTTCAAAATAATAAAAACATGTACCAAATAATAATATGTTTATTTTCTTGTCTATTTCTAACATAATTTATGCAACACACTCCTTATTTTATTAATTTTAAAGTGTGTGTTCACATATTTGTTTTAACGTTTTAAAATTCGTAAAAATTAAAAGCATGGCATTTAAAAGAAGCACTTTATAGAATGTTAGTAAGTTTGCTATAATTCATTGCTATTCATTGTTATAAGAAGAGTCAGATTAATTTGAAATCCTACGAAAAAATAGGGAATTTAACAGCATGTGTGTTGATGGGCAACTTGAGTGTCTAACACGAATTAAAATGCGTTCCATACAGTTTATTTGCTCATGTAAAAGATAGACTGAATATATATCTATTGGTGAAATCTATATGTACTGACATTACGAGTTGAGCGATATTGATTAACGTTATAATACAATTTTGTTCAACATATATATTTTGAATTTGACCTTTACAAAAATAGATATTCAGAGAACTTATATTATGGTTTCGTCATTGTATGTGAGATATTTTTAATGTGAATGTGCGAGGAAGTTGAGGTAATGTTTATGTTGAGTAATTCAATTGGGACTCACTGATTGATTAATATCAATATTTTGAATAGAACGAACGTAAAAGTTCCGAATTACAATTCTTTTGTAGTGTCTTGCTTACCATATAACCATACTTATTATCTTTTTTGACTGTGCAAGAGATAAATAAGAATTTCAAAGAGACTTTAAAGCTAATTCAAAGCCTTTAAGGCTAAAATCCACCAACAAGCGAACACAGTTACAGCAGCTTAATAAGAATCAAAGTCCACTATTAAAAATAATATTTATTTATTAGAAAATGCGACGTTTCGGTCTATACTAGAGGCCATTATCGAGCAAACTAAAACATTAAACAATAAACAGAGACAGGTTCATGATACAAAACATTTGAATTACGTAAGAAACAGCCAGTAATAAGAGCAACAAGTACATAAGCAAAATTAAAATTCGAAGAAATAGTAAAAAATGTGTAAAACTAAAAAAGTTTTATAAGTAAAGTAAGAATACCAGAAGAAAAATAAGTATATTAAATCAACATTATATATGGAAAATCAATATTGCACAAACTGCTAAAAACAAAAAAGCACGATTAAGAACTGATATTAACATTTCCCTCATAAGTTTATAACTCTTGATGCTTCTTAAAATTATCATACATATGCACTGTCACTTATAAATCAATGTGAGCATAAAATTAGAAACTTCCAATAACCTGAGCGATTATAGTTAGCTCAATTCTAAACTGCAGTTTAAAAAATAAGAGCAGGAAAGCGCCTTGTTTAAACAATGACACACACTGAAGGTGTAAAATTAATTAGTATTATTCCTTTTTTCTCTGACAACCTTTTCCAATTCAGAATAAAATAAGAGCAGAAGTAATAATCCTTAAAATATACTCACCACACCAACAGAGTAATAGAAAGAATACTAATTTTTCTTCTACAACAGTTAGTTAATTGAACATAGATAATTGAGGCCTAATTGAAGTAGTTTATCTTCAAAAGATAAACCTTGCATTGTCGACAATAGTATGTGGCAAGTGTCTTCTTGCACATAATATGCACATATTATGCACTGGTACTGACTAATTAGTTCTATAACTCTATACAAGGTTATTTGATTCTATTGAAGAGACTAATCTTTTAAGAGCAAGTTTGAGCTCACAAGTTAAACACTAAAAAGTGTCAATAAGTAGATATACATCTTAATTTGTACTACATATAGTAGAAATTTGATCATATAAACTTGAACACTAGGTTACATTATATTAACTCTTATTATAATAAAATGCCTGTTTAGTTTCAGTATTATTTTAAAATTGGAAGAAGCCTCATTACTTTATTTATAATAATGAATCTGTGATCTTTTTTCAAATTTTTTTAATTAATTGAGCAAACAAAAGTTCTTTAAATTTAATTCATTAAAACTGTAACTGTCAAATTTACATATATTTCCACAGAGTATAAGAAGGGCGTGCTTACGTTTATATTGTTCATAAATAAGCAAAACATGTTTAATGCACTACAAAAGCTTTAATTCTCAGATCTAAGAAAAATCAAACTAGCCCGATCTATTCTGAGCTGATATATAGAAAAGCTCAGTAGTAAACTACTTTAGGGAATTCAAGGTAGATCAGGTAAGTCACACTGCAAGAGAACTACTCTGTGGAATGTCTAATCGAGCGTTTAATACAATGATAAATATTCTTTTAAAATAATTAGACAAAAATAAAAACCCAGGGATGTTTCTTGGTATATTGTGCGAGTAAGGATACAACATACCGGTTTGGCGTCGTAGAAATCCGGATTTCTCAAAGTCTTGTCCCTTGAGTTGAGGAGTTTGACCTTCTTCTGGACGAGAACGTCCTTGAATCTTGCGAAGTCAGCGGGAGAGCAGTTCTCCCCAGAGTCGACGTAGGAGCTCACGAATCGGTCGAAGTTCTCTCGAGTCAGGAGTTCCCTTTTGTGAAAATATGAGTTGTTACTAGATTTACAAGCTGAGAAAGCGTTAAAGATTTTGAAAATGAATGATCTTTGACATAGAAGTATAAGTATAATCTAGAGGTGATGTAATTTTCACCCATCAACAGAGAAATTGCTTTGCAAGTGAATGGTGGTGGATCTAAGAATAAACTGTAATTTGACTGCGCAGTTCAAATCAGAGAAATTATTTAAATGTTATCAAAATATTTAAATATAAACTAATTCCACGGATTGTACAGGGTACACATACACTTGATCACGCCGATAATTATATTCAAAGATGAGTAAGATTGATATGGATTTGACAGAGGTTTCAAAAATAGGGTTAAAATTATTCATATTTCCAAGTTGAGGAAATCGATGTTTTCGAATTTGAAAAAGTTTCTCCCTTCTTTGATCGAGGTATTGGCTTTGGTCTCACGTTTCTGAGTTATTCGTTGCAACGACACAATGAAACCCTAGTTAGTTCCTTTTTCCGATTCCAGTACTCCCCTAAAATGGGGAAATGGCTATAACTTTTAAAGGAAGTGAAAATTGGGCAAAGTGTTGGAAGACATTGTTTTATAATTGGGTTTAGTTTGTGTCTTGAAAATTTCATTGAAATCGGTTGGATATTGAGTCGAGATATTTTAGGCCTGCCTCGTCAAACTCTGTTTTTTTAACTCTGCAAAACTTAATCCTAACTTTCAAAATAAATGAATCGTCTCAAGCTCTCCACAGGCCAAAAGAGGAAGGTAAAATAAAATCTAGACAATTTATACATAGATTTTTATTTAACAATTATGTTTATCAGAGAAACGGATTTATAATTAATCTAAGTTCATCATAGTTTACAAATTTAGCGGCGGGATCAAGTGAAACACGCTGTATAAAACCAATATATTACACGATTGCTAAAGAAAAGAATTGTTCAAATCGCCAAACAGAAAATAAGAGTGTGGATATTATCAAGTTGAAACTAATTTATTACAGTAATGTGGTTTTTTCAGTGCAAATGCTAGTGTTGTTACGTTTATAAAAATGTTGTGCTTTTTTAATAGTACTTACTATCTTTGAATTGTAGTCATATAAAATAAAATAAATTAGCACACTGTTTTTTACGCCATCTGTAGAATTTTGAAAACAAATTATCGGGGCAAACTGAAATTTTCATAAAATTATTGAAAGTTTTAACTACTATGTGTAATAAGCAGCTTTATGTACATTCATTAAAGGATATTCTTAAATTATTAAAAATTAAAGCTCCGAATATTATTATTAGAAATCTTGGAAGATTTAAATCTTAAAATTCTCGAGTGAGCGGTTGAATAGGATTTATGAAATTTCTTGAGTGAACATAATATTCAAATTTATAAAAACCATAAAATAAAACTGGAAATTATAATCGAGGATATTGCTAATGTGCAATATTACACGATTAACTAAATAATTCAAATTTAATCGCATATAAGAGTAGAACCATGTACTCTCTCATGCAGAAAATGTATATCCTAAGATCGGAATAGAATTGTTAATTTGATAAACTATATTTACCCTTTTTCAATGTGATCCAAAACATCGGAGAGGACGTGTGCTGGTAAATCCATAAGGTCTGCCACACTGCAAGTGGAATGTATACAATAATATATCAATTAATTATAATTACATTTGATGGTGCGGATACATTCAAATTGAACACACAATTTACGACTATTCACTAATGAAATAAAATAGAAAAGTTGGAAAATTTCGAATAATTAATCTTTTATTAATTATTCCAAATTTTTTTCTTTTCTTTTTTAATTGTCTGAACCAGACAGCGGTACTGGCTTCTGTATACTAACTGCGAGATCAATTGTTTAATTTGTTTATCAACTGTAACTTGGTCTTCAGCAGTATTTTATGTAAATTGAATCTTTTAATATATATTTTCAATAAATTCGTGGTACACTTGTATTTGACAACCTTACGAGGGATATGAGCTCTTGAAGAGACCCAACAAAGTCGAAACAGTGCGCTGTCCAGTTCTCCCCGTACTACTTATAATTTACAATCAATAGTAGTATGAAGCCACCACTGTATATTTATATTTTTCTTATTATTAACTAAAGATTATTAACAACTTAATTATTAATTGATTTTATTAATTGTAAACAATATAAAGATATGTTGTAGTTACAAACGTTTTATTGTTGCGAGCTTATTTTAGAAAGCAAGTATTAATTTTATGTATTGTATCCATAATTTCAAATGCAAAGTAAATACTTTAAAGATTAGAAATCATTTCAAATTACATATATAACTAAAACAATATCTAAAAGGTATCCTTAAAATAACAATATATATATTATAGAAAACCTGTTATCATATACAAGAATCTCGATATATAATTAATTTTAACAAAATATATTTAAAAAGCCTTTAAACAAAATATACATAGAGTGAACAATATTACATAACAAACAATGCACTATAGTTATAATCTATGATATATATCAAAATATTAAATATACATAAATTATGTATATTATCTCAAATAGATAATTATTATTAACTAAACACAGAAACATGCACAATACAATTAGAATATCAAAGTATTTGTATGATAACGTTATTATAATGAATTTTAGGTACACTTTTAATCGTGTCCAATATGTTCAGAATTACATCACAAATATATATATATTATAAGACAATTAACATGCAATCATCCACATTTATAATTGTTTCTAAACAATTTTGTTTTAATTCTTTATACAAATATTAGTAATTTAACAGCGTATGTAGTATTTTAATAATTCAGTTTCAAGTACTTTTAGGACGTTAATTATAAAACAAATATTAAATGTAGAAATTGTATCATGATTGTACTATATCACTTTTAGGAAAGAAAATGTTAACTATTAAATAGTTTACATCATGAACGATAATTATGAGACATAAAAAGTTGTACAGATATAGTTGGTACATATATAAAAAGATAAAGCTACACAGGAAGAAATAAAGTACATAAGATCACGTGAATATGTGAAAATAATATCTGCAACACTAATTTGACACTTACCTTCCATCAGGCAATATTAAACTGCGAGACCTAAGAATTAATTTGAAGTAAAAAAAGGTCACAACATGTCTTTCTCAGTATGACTACGTCTCTGTATATAAAATACTTAAAAGTAGAAATATGACGCATTGGAATAGGAATCTAAAACGATTACCCATTTTCCTGTTATTTTAAAACTCGAGATAAACAAGGAAGAGAATATTGTTCATGGTGCATTGTTCACTAAATTGTATGAGAAACATTGTCTAATTCTTGGAAGAAATCCGTTTACAAGTTAATTAAAAACTAGATCTCTACAATTTGACTTAATAGTATATTGTTGAAATGTGTTGTTTAAAATTCAGGTACATGTATGAAGTGGATTAGCTAAATCATTAAGCAGATACAAATGTGCTTGAGTCATGTGAATGAATCAGTTTCTTAAAATTTTAGTATGAGACCTGTGCGTATATTTAAAGAAGACATGTCAGAAATTGTATACACATCCATTTATTCTTTGAAAATGGGTTTCAGATGACCATTTTAAAAGCTGTTTCATTTGCCAATGGACCAATTCAATTGTAAGTAAATATTAGATCTACAGTTTTACGTTATATATAATATGTATAATAAATGGTATTAGTATGATGTTAAAATAATACAATTGATATATAAAAGGAAAAGAATAAAAATATTCACGAATAAATTTATTTATCCAATTTTAGAGCAGTTTTCACGATAGATTATATTTCGGTTGGCTGCCTGTGTGAACTCGATTCATCTCGTTT
>JAYRBW010057558.1:0-10895 GCA_036023295.1 Invenusta paracnida | reverse complement strand
ATAGATAGCAATAAGCACCAATTAAGTCTCTTTTGGGTCATGGAATTGCGAAGGTATGACGGTTAGGGAAACTTTTTAAACTAAATAAAGGCACCTTTATAAGCAAATATAAAAATTAAATTAATAAGCATTAGGCGCGGGGGTGCTAAAGCACCCCAGAACCCCCCTTGCCTACGGCCCCGAACAATATCAGTGATTTAAACCGGTGTTTAATTTATAGAAATAGCTACATTCATTTACAATCTATCTTTCTTCACTAGTGCATTAAAATTAGACGAGTCATCACTGGTTGGTTACTTTTATCTCACTGAATCCGCCAATCTACTTTAGTGGCTAACTATCCAACCAACCAATCACTTCCCTGCAGACAATCTGGCCCCGAACATTATCCCTCACTACTCACTGCCGCCGAACTGTAAATTCTGCGAGCTGGACGGAGATCATGGCTCTACATGCATT
Source organism: Invenusta paracnida (assembly GCA_036023295.1). NCBI lineage: Eukaryota > Metazoa > Platyhelminthes > Proseriata > Coelogynoporidae > Invenusta > Invenusta paracnida. The sequence goes on along the minus strand of JAYRBW010057558.1, from coordinate 10,436 downwards.
CAGCTTCCAATTTTTCTCGAATATGAGTTTACTGAAGACACCAGGCTGACCTGGCTCGTTATCTACACCTCTATACCCCCCTCCTTCTTCCCGGAGATTCGGAGAAATGGTACCATCCGTCCTGAAAATGTCCCAAGCAAGAACAAAGACAGAAGTTCTCAGCAGCTCTTTCATCTCACAATTTGGAACAGTTATCGACTGTCGGTACTTCAGTACTCGGCTTCCTCGGGGGCTATTGCCGGCTACAGTCACTTCGAGTTAGATCTGCATTACACAGTTGGCCGGTATCTGCGGATAATGCGACTACAGAAAAGCAAATTTACAGTTTGCGAAATTGAGGTGCACGGAATTCGTGTGGAAAGTATATTGCAGCTTATTTCTTATTTCTTAATTGTATATTTTATATGAAGTATGTTTGTTTCATGGCTGGAGATACTGAGAGGGGGGGGGGGGGGGGTTGGGGATTGGGGAGATCTGAAATGCAAAAATTAGAACTTATATTCGTTCAATTAGTTATATAATTTGTTGGATTGATTATTAATTTTATTTCTAAGATTTTGAATGTCATATTTAGAATAATCGGTGTTTTTCTTAATTTCTTTAAATAGGCATATAGTTTTGAAAGTCATTACTTATGAGACTTAAATGACTGAGCAGCAGTACGATTGGGCAGTATTAAATATTATTTCTTGAGTATAAGTTACGTATTATAGCTCAAGGAATTTTAATTTTGAACTTTTATGAAAGTGTTTTTTCAAATATAATTTATTTACATTTCCTTTGACGTTAATATGGTATGAAATAGATCGAGTTCAATTTGAAATTTATTAAATTTTATTGACTGACATTCATAATTTTAGATTCATATTTTTTTCTATTAATATGATTGAGTCAGATTAGTTAGAAAAAATGTAATCTATAAAAAATAAATATTGAAACGTACTGTATTTTATGCAAGTCATTTTATAAATCAAAGCTATATATTATGTATATGTATATTATATCATACGGAATTATATATTTTTGTAAGTAGAAACATGAAATAATCATTGTTTAAATATAATTGCATTAAAAATGATCAAAACTAATTTGGTAGACGGAAATTTATATTTAATTATGCATCTAGTATGAAAAATTGATTAAAGAAATACACATAACGCGCGCCGCTAGGATTTTTTTGAAGAGGGGTCATTTTAATGCAAAAGGGCGCCGTTTAAAAAAAGTATATAACGTAAAAACTGTATAATATTTTTATTATTAGGCGCCCTGCTAATGAAAGAGCACCGTTGCCTCTGCTAAAGGGGATCGTTCGACCCTTCGACCTCCTGGCGGCGCGCATAAAGTACCGATGTATATATTTTAAGGTATTAGACCGATTAATTATTAGATATCTAATTAAATTAATGTTGACATATTACCTTTTATTTTTAATTTTTGTATAATAAAGTTAGCAAATAAGGCTTCATCAATTTATCATTCTAGAACCTGCAAAATGGAAAAATAGAAGTGGTAATGTATATATTTTTTATTTAATGTTTATTAATTGTTCATTTTTATTCAATATGTTTTGACAATATAATATTTAAAAAATTAAATACTGGTATTTACTGTTTCATTCAGTTACTTTAAAGAATTTGTACATTTTATTCAAGTTTCAGTATTAGTATATGGGAAATTATATGGATAATAGAGAGCTGTCATATATCACTTACTAATTTAAATATTAATAAAATAATGACAACGGTAACGTTTTTTTAAACATTAAGACAGTTAATATTATCTTAGACACATTTGTATTATCTACAATATACGTAGTTAATACTTACAAACTGTCCGTGTTTCAAATACTATCCAAGATTGCCCTTAAACATACAACATGTTTGAAAGATATCTGATTAATTGATTTATTAAATACTGCATTTTAATTTTACACAAATAATATAATTAATTAACATAAATAGCAATTTATTTCATTAAAAATGCTTTATACTAACAGATTTAGAGATTTACATAATACATGAACGATGTGAAGCTAATAGATTTAGTATAGCATTTAAGTTTATAGTTTTTATAAATTCGTTAATTCATTTAAAATTTTATATTCTATTTAAGCTGTGTTGTTACTCTGGTATCTGGTCGGACTTATTGCATTTACTCTCGCAGTATTCAACAACCAGATTATCTGGGAGAAATGGAGAAGTATTGTGAGAAAGTGAGTCAGTCGTTTACATTTCAGATTTGATTACCTCACAACTACGAAATGTTATAGTTGTATATAAGTTATTTGTTAAAAAATTGTTTTACTCAGATTTTAATCTTATCTATACCGTGTTTTAATGCGCATCCATATCCGGGGGGCCTCATTATGTCGTCCTTGTCATCTTTAAATATCATAATATGGTAGAAATTTGAAACTTTCCATGCAGTTAAACAAATATGTTTTGTAACATATTCCATTGCACAAATAGTCAAGACCATTTTTTAAATAAAAATTAAGTATAAGTATAAATATATTTATATATATATATAGTACCTATTTACTATAATACTTACTTTTTAAAATTGTTTTAAATTAAAAATTAGTTTTTTGTATGAGTAGACAGTAATGTCACTGCGGAGTTAATGAAATAAAAACCACTTGAAAATTTTTGAAGAATTAAAATAAATTTATTTGAAAAATAGACCAAGTTTTCAATGTATCATCAAATCATAAACATAGTCAAAAAATATAAAAAGCAGCAATAAAACTCTTATATACAGAGAGAAGAGCGTCAAAGTTACTTAATAAAACTAATAAATAAACAAGAAGTGAGTGAAAATCGTTTAGTTTTTAGTATTTTCTGCATTTTTCTTGTACTTCTTGAATTATTGTGACATTTTCTGTACCCGAATATGAATTTCATCGATTTCAAAAGAGATATGCATTTTTATTAAAACACGTATATTTTAGTCATATTTGATTGTGGGGGTACATTTTTAGTGGTGCTTTAATGGTTACGTGATCCCTTCTTTGGATGCACATAACTGACTATAAGGCTGAAAGTTCTAAAATTTTATTTTGGAAATATTCACAGAGGCTTAAGCTTCTTTATTTGTTCATTTAAAATTGACAGCAAAAATGCGGGTGGGGACTCAAAGTCATCTCTCCACGTTATGAATAGTTCTTGGCGCCAATAGGCTAACACCAGTAGTATAGTTGGTAGACATTTGTTACATCCATCATTGCCTCATCCCTCATCCAATGAGCTTTGATTACGCCCATAAGTTCTGTTTTGTGAATTGAAGCTCTCATTGGCGCAGAAGGAGACACGTTGATATGGATTATTTACTTAATATGCCATATTATGCACCATCGGAGTACCGGCTATGTTTTTCATATTTTTACATGATATTATGCTAAGTTATCTGTAAGTAAAAACTCTTTTGACATTTTTATGTGTTGCTTTCATTACTATACCACGTAATAATCAAGGAGAGAAAATATGTTTATATTGAAAAGTTAAGAGAATAATCAGTTATAGGAATATTATCACCTAGATTTACTAAAAAACAATACGATTGTTTTAAAAAATTGTTTTCTACTGATGATATTCATTTTGATACATACACAATAATTTATGAATTATTTCTATTTCTTTCCAGAGTTCATCCTGATAGAATTGTGGAACGGTAAATAAAATATCAGTTTAAAACATAAATAAATGCATTTACAAAATAACTAATCTTACATATATTCCAGAAACGAAATTTTTATATTTAAATTAATTATTTTCATTAATTTATTGTATTCAAATTTGACTATTTTTAAAATATATTATTTATAATAGTGTATATAAAATTAAATAGAATATATTCTGTGAAGAATATGCAAACTAATATGTATTATTATGTTCTAAATCTTTTTTTAACCGATAGAATTCTAGAAATGCTTGAATTTATTTATTGAGATATATGTTACTTTGGAAAATTATATAATATAAAAATTTTATGTATTTTTTAAAAGTTATTTGCCTCAAATAACTTATTGTTATCAAAAAGGTAAATTAGTGATTGATAACAAATATTTATAATGTATTGATATATTTAATATACATAAATGAGGAATTATATATCTAAAATATGCATTTTATATTTTTAGAGTACAACATGAAGAAGAAATTGAAATGTATGTTTTTATTTTATATTTAAATATAAATTATAGAAGTCGAAGAAAATAAGTATTATAAATGCAGTCTTTATTAATTTATTTTGAACTATTTTGTATTTGGAAATTGTCGACGCGTCTTATAGACCAAAAAAAACACACAAATTATTACAAATTTAACTAACTTTGTAAGCCTATATTTTATTTATTACATGATTTGCTATTATTGACATTAAATATATAATTGTAAAACATATTAGCACATTTTAAAGTTATGTTGAAGATTACAGTTTGAATTCTGAACAGTCTAATAAATACATATATATTTGCGCCTCTTATTTTTAAATACTAATTATTTCATTTCTTGTCATATTGTTAGTACATTATATACATATTATGTATACACAATCTGTTTGACACTTTTATTTCAGAATTAAATCATTGTACATGCAACGGGATCCGTAAGCTAATTAATATTCTTTATTTTTTGTAGGTATTTGTCCATTTTATTTAAATATTATTAATTCAAACTTTTTAACAGTATGATTATTATAGACGTGAATACAAAAACTATTTGTAGGTCTAATTTGATACATACATATAGAATATTCCTTTTTCTTTTAATAAATCTGAATTAAAAGTAACATTAATTAAATTCCTTTTGTAAGAACACATGATGTACAATGAAAATACAAATTATTTGTCAATACTTTTGTATAAATTTTGTATTTTACAATTATGTTACATATTTCTAGTATTATTTTTAAATTTCTGGCAAATGTTACACTCTCTTTTTCATGATGGAGACTATATACTGTTCTTATAAATAAAGATTTATAAAACAAATTCTTTTACATAAATAATAACATATTTAGAGTAATATTAATATTTTTGGCTTGTGCATGCATATTAAAGCAGATATTTTATTTATAGAGTGTTGCATTTTGTCAAAGTGAATACTAACCGATTAAAGCCGTTATACATTTTATTTAATGCAGACAATTACCTAGTAGTACAATTTAAATGTTTTACTTGAATTAAGAGAGTATAGAATATACGATATTGAGAAACAACATTAATTCTAAATTTAATTTACAGTAATATTGTAATGCTCAAAAGTTGCTTATATATTAAAATTAGAGATGAGTGGTTATATTTTAAAGCTTCAAATTCTTCATTAGCAGATAATAGATACCATTTCTAATTTCAGCGTAACTGGTGGATTTTTGGACACTGAAATCATCTCGGCCTTATCAATGAGAACTGAATTAAATGAATTAAACGAAGAAAGAGATGAAGTAGAAGTATTAGACAAGTTTACAATAGGCAGCAGCGTAGACGAGCTCTCGTGAGGAAGAGGGGTCTTCAAAAAGATTTGTAAGACAACAAGTTTATTTCCGTAAAGCTAATTGCGCAATAGAATTTAGGCCCTTATACTGGTCTATGTAACTGGTTTATGTACTGGTCTATTATAAGTTTATAGACTCGTAAACGTAGTTTTCATTTAATGGTCATCACAGAAATTAAACAGTATAGACCAGTCAAATATTGTCTTTTTGAACAGTTTCACCACAATTTAAAGAAGAAATAAAATGAAAATAAATGTTGGGAATCATTTCAGCTGGTCACTGAAATCACTGGAGTCACTTTCAGGTCACACTTCCCAAAAAGCCTGAGATCATAAACTCTTACAGATTTCATCATGTTTAGACAGACCCTTATATAAATTAACACACATAATATATCCATGATAGTTATATAATATAGATAGATGAAGGCGACATTTGAAATGGCGTACGAAGTAAAACTGTGTAATTTGTAAGGTTATTGACATGTATTGATTTCTTAATAAAATTAATATTGACAATAAGTTGAATATATTATATGTACATTAGAATAGGGGGTTAAAATTCGATCATGTATACTGACATACTTACTGTAATTTAATAATGTATTCACTAATGATTAATGATTATAATGTATATATTTTATCTTCAAACGATTTTTTTAACGAATTTGTCGAAAATTTTATAATGCAGATAATAAAAAACATGAAATTAAATTATGCTATGATTCACTTCATTGATGACAGGGTAAAGCATAACACTTGAGGTCTACAGTCTATATTATTTAGTATTCTCTTTAATATAGTTTGTTTGAATATCAACTTCCTTACTTTAGTTTTTTGCTCTATTATATGAAGGATTTCTAAATTTAGTGTTTAATATGTAAAATATAGGAATTTTTGAACTGTATTATATATTATATGAAACACTTTTTTGTTTATTGAACAATATTTTTTAATTGAAATTTAACTTTATAGAAATATAGATACAAGCATAGAGTATACAAATTTAGTTATTACAACAATATATAAGCACGCATATTTTATTATTTCGTTTGTTGTACAGTAATTCTAATTCTTGTTACGAAATGTAAAATTAATAATTTTAATTTGACGAATAATTTAAATTTAATTATAAGTATCCTTGATAATAACATTTATTTATAAGGTTCTCAATTTTGTACATAATCTTTCTGTTCTAATAAGTATAAAAATGTATGTTAAGCCCCTGCACACCGGAGGGGAGAGGGACCAGGGGAAGGAAAGGCCCCTCCCGTAATTGTGCTTATTAAATAAACTAACAATGTAAGCTTCAATGTGACCTTTCTTTAAAAATATTAGCGCTATATTTATTATTGTGAGTAGTAGGGAGGTGGTCGGTTAAGTGACCACACCATAAAAACTCACCAATTTTGTTAAAAATGGATTAAATGATACTTGTATTTAAAAAAAAATGAATATTTCATCTCGAAATTAATGAGATTGTGATGCGGGATCCCATTAATGTAAAAACATATGTTATGTAGCGCAATATTAATAATATGATTTTTAGCAGATGTTTAAAAAATAATAAAATGTACGTATACTTACAATTTTTTATAAATAATATATATGTTTTAATCATTTTTTCAATAGTATATGTATGTTACAAAACAAATCTATTAAGTACGTGCAAAGTTTTAAAACACCATTTTATATTACCACTAACTTTCTTTCCTTTTAGGGTTCGAAAACATGAAGTTCTAATCGTGTCCTCCGTGTTACAATCCTTCAATTTATGACCTAACTGTACAATTTTCTGTAACATACTAATATGTAACGTATACTGTTAGAAACAAAACAGAAATAGCCGTAGAAAAGAATAGCTCTTATACTTTCCTTATTATAAGAAATTCGGTTTCAAGTTTTGCATATATGACTTTTTCTAACATGAAACGCTGCTATATTTACCTTGAAATAAGATTTGATGGACAAGATATAGTTATGCTTTACATTTTAGTTTTTATCATCTGTATCTAATTTTCGATGTTATCTTTATATTGTACAAAAAGAATATTTAATTTGGTAATACTGTAATAATATATGTATGTTTTGTACGTATATAAAACAAATATTTGGAATAAATATAATTGTATTACTCTTAGAAATAATGTAAAATTACTCAAATATACTTACTTGCATTTTAACTTTCTATTTAATCTTTTGTTTTGATTTGAAATGAGTTCGTATTGTACGTACATCGAAATTAATTAATTTTATCGCATATAAAACACTTACATAAACAAACATGAATTAATATTTGATAAAATTATAAATATTGAATTTATACTTAAGATACAATTCTTTATTAATCATTATCTAAACTGAATTTTCCATAAGTATTGCGTAATGTTGGATGTTATATAATATTTCTAAAATAATATTTGTAATGTTCAATGATTAATGTTATTAATGTTATTTAATGTTAATGCTATGTAATTATGTAATTATGTAATTATGTATAATATGATGTGTGTAATTTTTGGATGTTTATAACGACTCTGTAAGTATTAAAATATCGAAAACATGTGTCGAAAAACTTTTAAACTGGTTTCAAGAACGTAGATGCAGTACTGGAAGGTTATTTTTGGTTTAGGTGTAATCAGGGGTACAAAAATAGGAACAGACCTATATAATATTAAAAGCTATGTATTTCCAAAATATTTGACTAAATTTTGAATTATGAACATGTGGGAATGTAATCGGAGGGGACAGCTGTTCCAGTAATGATTTTTAGGTTCATTTACCTATTTATTTTGTATTCACTTTTTAATTTTATTTGATACAATTTTGCTAGTAAATTTAGGCACTTGAAATACTTATTTAGTTTATCTAGAAGTCTATGATACATGTGAAATGATGGTGTGTATAATTTTACACCGTCCACTTGCACGGTGGAGAGGGAAAGCTAATCGATATTATGAAACCAAAGCAAAACAATAGTTACAAATTCAATAATGTAATTTTTCTATAAATATATGAAAACTTGAATATTTTTGTGCAGTAAAATGTCAAAGTTAAAAAGAAATAGTTGTTAAAGAAATATTCTTCCAACACTGCTCTAAATTTATAGATTTATCCAGGTAATATACATATATACTTAGTAAATAGAATTTTAAGGTCATCCATATTATCACTTTCTAAACAATATAGGTTGTACTTTTAGAAATTAAAATGCCTTATTCGATATTTCTAAATCTTTATTTAGAATTGTCTAAATAGGGCATGGTGATATTTTAGAAAAGAAAACGAATTTACAAAATACTGAAAATAGAAAACAAGAAAACTACATCAAGAAGAAAGCCAGATCAAAATAAATCAAAATGTAACCACTTAAAGGTAAAACAGAAAAATGTTGATACGGTCATGTATTTGAAGTGTCTTATTTTGAAAATAATTTTTCAATTTCCATATTCAAGCGTTTACAACATAATTATTGTATCTAAAAATAACATAAAAAGAAATAAAATGCAACGAAAAATGAGTGAAAAAGATTGAAAAACTAAGAAATAATTTAAAACAGGGTTAATTATTGTTTAAACAGTTAATTATGTTTTTAAAGGTTAATTCTATGAATAATTGGATTTGAGTTTTTAATGTGACATAGATATGAAAGGTGGATAATATTAAAAATCTGTAAAATTGGGTAAAACTCATATTACTAATGAAATTAACAATTCTTAAAAAATACATCCCATTAAAAGTGTCTTATGTTAAGTTTAAGTTTCAAATTATTTTTTGTCCAATTGTATAGGTATATTATAGCTATATCATAAAATAATATGAATTAGATACAATCCATAATATACATATCGCTAGAATATCTTAAGCTAATCATCCATACTTTTTTTCTTGGATTGACGATGCTACTGCATCGTTTAATAATAATCGCAGTAATTTTATAAAAATTGACTGCTTTTAAAAAGATACACATCTAAAAGTACATATTGTGTTCACACGCTCTTGACGATTGCGTTAATATAAAAATTACGCTTTTAATTCACTCTAGCCTGATTTATTAGCTGTCAAAAACAGGCCTATTCTCCTAAGTCTTAATTACTATAGAGTTGCTAGCATCTCTCAAGCCAAAAGCTAATGACAGAAGATACCGCTTTGTCCATTTATAAATTAAATAAATATTTGTCATGTGTAATTAATAAAATTTTAGAGTTGTCGTACATTAAGTTGCCAAATATTTTTTTGCCATTTTTCACAATTCTATGTATAATTTACTAATTATCATTTACGTTGGAATCATGCATTAAATTATTCGGTAATAGTCATAATATTTGAAAAAGAAGTAATTGAAATAAAAACGACAGTTAGTTGAATACAAAATCAAATAAAAGCAAAGAAACGAGATCCTTGAATTCAAAATTAATAGAATGTTAAAAAAATTAATACTGCAAGGCACCAAAATGGTTACAATGATTGCTATTAAAAATGTATATATACTTAGATCAATATATAATATGTATACCAACAAATAAAAAAATTCATAAAAAAACAAGAAAATGAAAATATGATATTCTTTGTAATAGTATATTTTTACAGAAGCAATGAAACGCACGAATACATAATTACTTGTTTTCAAATAATGAATTAAAATATAATAGTAAACAATAAATCAATTTAATACCATTGCAACACAGCATTAATGGCTACATAAAAAATGACTTTTACTTTTATGAATTTTTATGTTTGTATACCTACCTATGCATTTTTAAGAACCAGGATAATAACAATATTGTTTTAACAACTTCTTTAACGGATGAATTATTCATCTTCGACACTCTCGTTTTTGTCTTGTTTTTATGTTATATATTATACGGTATTGTCCTAAGATCTATGTTTCTATATCGATTCGTAATGTCAAGTAATACATTACATATGAAATTTTGCGGGCAG
>JAYRBW010057557.1:0-31587 GCA_036023295.1 Invenusta paracnida | reverse complement strand
TCCATCGGGGGTATACTGTCGGGCTGGCATGTGCGTCTGTGTTTATGCAGCAGTTTGAGACTTTTCATCACCTTGGCACACTGGCCGCAAGTGAATGTCGAGACGGGGGCTGGGCAGGGCTGTGTTGACGAAGTAGATGGAAGGTCAGAGGCGTCCTGAGGAGTAGGGCAGGGATGGGTAGAGTCGTTCTGCGGGACTAGCGTAGAGGTAGGCTGCAGGGACGAGGTAGGTACAGGCTGCAGGGTCGAGGTAGGAACAGGCTGCAGGGTCGAGGTAGATGGTGAGTCAATGCCGAAAAGGTCATTGAGAAAATGATTGAATTCAGCATAGTCGCTGTCGGTGTATTGCATGGTAGCAGAGAGAGAGTGAACAACCGACTAGTAGCGTGAACAAACGACGAAAGAGTGAACACCGACTCGCACGTCCCTTATATACCCTTGCGGCGTTTTCAATTGGCTGTTGATCCTGATTGGACAGAGGGGAAGGGGGGGTCTTTGTTCTCGTGGCACACCTTCCCTACTACTTATATATAATAACTATAACATAAAGTCTTGTTTTTATTTGACTGAAGAGAAAACTATTGCTCTGCAGTCTATTATTTTATGTATTATATAAATTTATATTATTTTAATAGTTCTGCTTAAGATGCTTAATTGTAAAGATGTTGACTATTTTTAATAAAAAGAAGAATAGCTATATCAGAATCGATTTTTAGTTTCCCGCAACGTACCACATTTTCCGGAGTTTAAGTAATATGCATACTATTGATTTAGTTATTATTGGATATGGGTATATCGCCAGTAGAATTTTAGAAAGAAATAGTAGTTTTACTGATAATTATCAGTCTAATAAATTGATATGAAACGCAATTATTTCTACTGTTAATTATGGAAACTGATAATTCTGAACTGATAATTTTTATGAAACTGGTCCCAGGTGTCTTATCAACGTATGTTGGTCTCAGTTAATTGTAACTTGTGTTCTGTGGAGACAGAAAGTATTTTGCAAAAACGCGTCATATTTCTCAATAGTATCTATTCTTTATTTTGTATTTATTTAAAAAATGTGTACAATTAAATAGATAGCAAAAATTGGATGTGCGTAAATTGGATAAGGACGAATTCACTATATAAAGATTTGCGAGAACAGGATTACAACTATTTAAAGATATAAAAAGATTAATCACAATATTAATATTTTATCAATTTATATATTATAGGCTTTGCATTGGGGAAAAAATGTATTCTCGTAATAATTAGATTCAATAGAATAAACCTTAGAAATTTAATAAGAAAGAATACACAACATTAATGTAGTAATTTAAATTGAACTAATTAGTGTAATCTTATTATAATTATAAAGAGATAAAAGGTACAAATAATAGTTGCAGCATCATTATATTATATCGTCCTATTCCGTAGTATATTAAAGTGTATGTAATTATAAACCACACGTCTCTAAGTATAATGTAATAGTCATGACGGGGAATGGCCTTCTGCGCAACAATATTTGGGGGTAATATTGGAAATGATGTGGAGTATAAGGGAATTAAAATGCGATAGAACACGTTAGACTCTAACGAAGCTAAAATATAAGCTGAACTATCGATAAATGAGGTGACGCGACTTGACTTTTGAAAGATATATCAAGTCCACGGGATATAATGAGATCAGCTATACTTGACAACCTAAGTGTAATTTATATGGAAATGCAGTCAATCCACTGCAGCATAGTACCTATAAATCAGGTCTCACTTCTTACAAATCTCCTCTATTTCACGAAGTACTATATTTATAGCCTTGTCGCTTATGAATATATGTATGTATACTCTATGTGAGCTATAGACTCAACTGCACCCACACGAACTCATCACGCTACACATATAATTCGCAAATTTGTACGGAAACGAAGAAATGAAACACCAAATGAACCCGGAAAAGCGAAAACATTTTCAGTCGACTAACTATTTTGGAGGCTGTTTAGAGGGCGTTTAGGGGCTCATATTATACTCAGTATAGGTACTACTTATCAAAGAAATCGGTGAATTGTTCGACTAGTGCTGGAATTTATAGTGCTTCGCAATTTCGCGCCAACGCGGTCTGAGTAAAGAAGGTAAGAAAGTAGAGGGGGGGGGAGCTGTCCAAAAAAAGAGATTAGGTATATAATTTGCATCGATCGAGTTTTCATAAAGTTCTTCAAGAAAGGATTGTAGAGCACTGTTTATTACTCTCAAGACTACATTTCTAGTAAGTCACTGACTCTATATATTTATGTAATAGTGAGAGCTGCGTTATTGATAAAAAATGAATTTAATCAAATAATGCACTTAATCCCATGTCTTCAAGCGCAGTGGGATATTGCATTTCACCAATTTTGCGCAATCGACGCTCTATTATATTGCAGTCAGGCGAAAGATTAGTGTTGTGTGGAGAATCATAAGTTGCAATAATATATTAATAATGTGATATGTATATATTCTACCGCATAACTTGCTTTGTATCAATTGCAGACCGCTTTGAGGATTCAATTATCCTTATTCCGCCATGTTTGGTGCAGTCGTGTTGAGATTATTTCAATACTAAAAGTGTCGGCTGCTTGGAGCGTATTTATAACCCCAGACGCTTTGGTTGAACTACTTTTTACATACTTAGGTACTCCCCGTATAAAAGCTAGTTTTATAGCTGCGTGTACAGAGGCCTTTTTCTTCTAAAGGCCAAAAAGGCGCATTTAGTTGACGTCATTGTTATGCAAGGCGTGCGGATATACTGTCCATCAAAAATAGGTGATGTGGAATATTTGCCTGCATAATTAAATACAGAAATGTGTTGTCATACTTACATTAGAGCCTTTATAAATAAGCATTGTTTAATCAAGCAGAAAACCAGAAATCCAAATGCACCAAGAAATAAAAGTGAATAAATACACAAATATCACTTTTCTATATAATATGTATAATTGCTTTTTATATTGTGTAATAATATTTTATCTTAACATTTGGAGAAATTTGTTTAATTATACCGGAAATTATATGCCTAGTATATCGGAAATTTCAACTTAAATTTATAGCTATATAGCATGATTGTTTAGTTGATAGACATTTTTAAGTACATGACAATTATACCTACATGTATATTACATGTACTTATTTCGTTTTCTATTAGTGAAATAGTGTTAGATTCATTGTTTAAACTTTCTCGTCAAAGAAATACCCAAACACGCGCAATGCCAATAGAATTCAATGTAGAAGGCCAGATGTTGAGGGATTATAAGACATAAATTAAATTAAATAACGTGCGAAATACGGTGGTAATAAACTAAATATATCATGTAATCAAAGACCAATACATGGATACATATAAGTAGATACCAGATTAACTACCAACTATTACATAATTATATTGCAACCAATGAGAAGAGATACAGCTGAGAAAAAGTGTCAATAACGGCAGAAAGAGAACAACGAGTGTTATGTAATAAACAGTGGATAGAACAGCCGACAGAAAACTAATAAAAATTGCCACTGTAAGTACGGGGCACAGACTTCTATTTATATATATTTAAATATAGAAGTCTGTGGTACGGGGTTACAGTAGTGTATTTTCGAAAGCAGATCGATGGTTTTAATAGCTTTTCATTAAACCGCCGATCTTCTTTCTGCATTTACACAGAATTTATTATTTTGCATTTTGTATTGTTTTCTGTCAGCTGTTTAGTACATAACTTTCCTCGTTCACTTTCTGTTGCTATTGATCTTTCACAGCCTTCTCATTGGTTGGAATACAATTATGTAATAATTCTAGTCAATCTATTATTATTTTGATTATTATTATTAATTTATTGTTCTTTCATTACATTTTATATCAGTTTGCGAACACCGTATTTGCCTAACAAAATATTGTGAAATATTTCGCGTTATTTAATTGATGTCTTTTGATCCTTTAACATCTGGCCTTCATGTTCTTTTATAAAAGAATTCACTATGTTTATTGATATCGAGGGGGGGGGTGTATCTCTAAGACATCTCTCCTCCATTTTTTGGTGATACCTTTAAAGCAACTAATTAAGCAATGTATATATAAGGTTCTCCTCCGACTTTTTCTAAAATAAAGTTTTGCAGTTTTTAGGGTTATATTCCTATTTCTGCACCCAAGGGAGTGCATGGTTACACAATCATGCCATAAAAATACACTCATTTTGTCGAAATATACCCTTTTATTTAAACTTCATATCTTTCTCGAAATCAGTGACAATTGTATTTTACTCTGTGATTAGATTATATACCTACTATGACATAATTGACCAATTGATTTGGTTTTGTTACATATTAGCGTAAAAATAAGAATAGTGTCTATAGTGTTTCTTCTATTTCTATATAAATACATCATATCAGACTTAAGTGAATAATTATTATAAAATGAGTAAAGTATAATACATTGTACATACTCATTGTGGAAGCAGATTTTACTGAGAACAATATACTATAAGATTTGTGATATTTTAACTTTTACTGAACCCAGCAGAGCAACCAATAACAATTGATCGAAAGTGTTAGAAAATATAAAAAGTCGTATTAAATATTGTGTTTTTTTCATTCTTTTTCACAGGAATAGGTTCCAAATCATTAACTACATGCCAAATTTCAAAGCTTTATAAAGGAAGAGCTATAAATATATAAAAGGAAAGCGGTAGCCAAGTGGGTAGGATTCCTGCCTTCAAACCCGAAGGTAGCAAGTTCGAACCCCGGTACATACTCCTGGCTTTAACAAACTGATTTGGGCTGCAGTATTGAGCTAATTATCGATTGATTAGTCTAAACCTCGGGTGACTAATGAATCACGATTTATGATATAATTATATCCCAACTAAGTGTGAACACAATCTACCCTTTTATGGAGGAATTTTAAAAGTTACACGAGGAAAGAGAATGGGCCCCTTCCACCCCGCCCCAGTATGACTTGAGGTCAAACTTATTATATCGATTAAAAAATGCGCACATAAATCAGAATTCGGAACAAAAACGTATTTCCTTGTTTAAATTTGTATTGCGCTAATTTAGAAATAGTTGAAGATTTGCAGGTTAGCATTTCATCTGTTTAAAACTCGCACAAAATATGAACATTTGAATAGTAGAGCTGAATGCTAGTGCGCATAAAAATATGGATTTAATATAAATAATTGTCATGTAGACACGTAAATCGTAAGTTGAAGAAGTATAGGGGAGAAAATACATCGATGGCCGCATAAGCATATAGGTGTGGCAATGTATGACTTAGTTTTTAGTTCTCTATTCCCTTAAGTGTGTTCTGTCTTATATAGCATTTGCGATAAATATAAAACTACTTTCTAGTAGACATAGAAAATAATTAATTAAAATACAGTCGTGCTGTACTTAACACAGCATTATATAAATAATTAATAAATGATTACGTCAATTATAAATATTAAAACTGATATTTTCCTCACATTCTTGAAGTGTTACTAAATGTAACACACACACATATAATGTATTAATAATATATTTTACCATCATATATCTGTAAAAAACAATCAATGTGGAGGAACATAAAATAGCAGAATATAACAATATACACTAGAAAATGAATAGAATATTAAATACAAATTAAACATAATACAAAAATTAAAAATGATACAAAAGCCTAGTGAGTAACAAAAGAACAGTTAATAATAGTTAGATAAGATAGGCTTTTAACCTTTTTAAAATGTAACAATATCTCACTCGGAACGGATGGAAGATGGGAGACGGTTCCAGTTATCGAGACCGCTGAAATAACGACCTCCAGACCCAGCAATTATAGGCTGATGAAGAAGCGGTGTGGTTTGAGAGAGGAGTCTCTGAGCATGAGCCGATGTGAGCAGGCATACAAGATATTCAGGAAGGCCACCGTAAATTCCTCTGTGCTCGAGACAACATATTTTGAAACAATTTTTCTTTTATGGGAAGTAAGCCAGTGTAGGTCTTGAAGCGCTGAAGAGGTTGACGAAAGACGTGGAAGGCCTTAAACTAGTTTCGGATGCGTGAGAGGCGTTTCAATCTGGAAGCAGAAGCAGGCGTAGAGTAGGTTATTGCAGTAGTCAACGGTTATCTCCTCGTTAAGGTATTTACGAATTCGGTAGACATGATTTGATGTCTAAGACGACGATAGAAATACGACGACGAAATAGAGATAATGTGAGAGTCAAAACTAATATTCGAGATAATCATAAATTAACAAATGTGTACAAACCATATTCATAAAGTAAGTATTTTATCAACAGTTTTGTATAAATTGTTCATTAAGATACTGCATTATACGTTTAGTGTAAACCCACTGAGGATATTTATTGTGCCACTGAGGATAATTTTGTGTTTCAACATTTGATAAAAGTGGCAAAATAGCCCCTCTAAGACCTTTTTTGCATAACATGTGATAACTTTTGTAACGTGTATTTTATACGTTTAGAATTGTAATATTAATTTTTTAAATTATTTCCTTTGTTTTGAACATTTAATGAAATGTATAAACAAATTTGTAATAAAATACATCGAGAAAGTATAGTGTAAAGTGGCGAAATAGCTGAGGTCTGCCCACATAATATCAAGCATTTATATTTTACCCCTTGGCCTTGTGCGGATTGCGTCAATCTCATTTTAATTGAAATATTCATTTATTCATTTATATTATATACACAGAGATTCATCTCTTATTGATTTCACATTCATCACGTTGTATATTATCGACAAAAGAAAATCGTAGTATTTTAATGAATTCTACATAATGGGTAGCAAAATAAGTAGTAATAAGTTATTAATTTTTGATCAAATATCAGAATTTAAGCAATATCCACGTATGATAAGTATCTACAAAGTATCAAAATGTTCCAAGTCATTTGTTCTTTCATGGATATTATTTTTAATGCATTATTTTACAAAAGCTTTACGGTAGAAAAATAGCAGTATTTAGCTGCATTTAATAATAAAAAGAGATGAACAATCTGCAGTAATAATTAATAATATGTGGTCCGGAAACTAATATTTGCTCGAAAACAATTAACCCCCGTTTATAATTTAGTAATAAATCGATCGCCCAAAAATTACAGTGATGCGTTTTTCTTAGGCATGCATGACGTGGCATGGAAGACATAATATAAGTAAATAAATAAAATAGTATTGAATAAGAGAGATATATTAAAAAGCTTAAGTGTCTTGCTGAATTGTTGAAGGGGAAATTATTGAAAATATTTCGCTCAGAATGTGGATAGTCGATCAACTATATATCTATGTATTTTTATTCAAGCAGCAAGAACACATCTACTAAAAGAATTAAACCCTCATGAGGTTAAGATTCTGCATCTCCTATTTAAGCGCTTTTATACATCAACTGATTTTGAATTGCTATGTTATATAAAGCGATGCATTTAACTTCAATAAATCATTATTATACACAAGAGTATATGCGCCGTACTCAACAGTGTACACAAGAGAGCAATGATTTGAACAGTTTAATCTGCTTCATGATTTCAGTAATACTCTCCGATTAAAAAACTATCACAAGTAGTTTAGTTTTGTCTATTTATTTGTCTGAGAATTTTAGCTATACTAAACATTTTCATTTTAATTATAGACACGGTAGATTGTGGTCAATAAATTCT
Source organism: Invenusta paracnida (assembly GCA_036023295.1). NCBI lineage: Eukaryota > Metazoa > Platyhelminthes > Proseriata > Coelogynoporidae > Invenusta > Invenusta paracnida. Next base: position 23,937 of record JAYRBW010057557.1, on the reverse strand, counting down.
ACGATAATGTGTTTACAAAATAATGCCGCACTTACAAGTTTTAAATAAATGCATTTTAGAAGTTCTATATAGCTCGAATAAATTTACGATTATATTGCAAACATTTTCTCGTTAGCGTTTTATTACATTACTAAAAAGAAAAACTTGAGTCGTATTATTATATTGCTTATTTATATTAGTATAAAAGCTTAAAAAGATATATTTTATGGTTTAACTTATGATTTGAGTTTGTCGAAAAATATAAACAGATCATGAGTTTATTGTAGTATAGAAGTTCATTCACATTTAATTCCATTTTGATAAATATTTGTGGTCATTTAATTCTAAATTTATGCTCTTTCCATTCCCATTCATTGGGTCTACTGTCTTATACAGTATGACACTACACTGATTTTTCATTTCTACTTTAAAATATGTAAAGTTACACAGATCTTTTGAAAAGTCATTCACCCCGAATTCGGCCATTGAGATATGAAATAAAGAAGATCACTTTGGTGTTTGAGTGTTATTTTAATCAAAAGCAGTTGGCCATTTAGTGGGTCATTAAACTTATAGGGATTATCTGTCGGGCACTTCTAGAAATTGAAAGGAAAGCGAGTTCGTGATATAAAGCTTCCAAGCTGCATTAGAGAGAAGCGGCTATAGTAATTAATTATTTATTACCGGTTTTTTAAAGCGCAGAAATCGACGCAAACATTGAAGAAATAAGTATGTTATCTTGCAACTTATCAGTATAAAATAGTTGTATTCTAAATTGTATTGTAGCACAGATAAAAAGTTATGCTGAATAATTACAATTCTTTGTAAAATATGCCTTGATTTTATAAAATGCTTCTTTTATCCTTATTTACAATTAAATTATGTGTTGGCAATTTATACTAATATTATAGAAATATTTATTATTTGTGAAATTTCATCATTTACTAAATATTTCATTCACAGCAAATATAATTGTACGTATTATTATGGATACATACTCGATAGACAAACCAGTGTTAACGAATTATGCTAATATGCTTCTTTATGCGAAAATAAATTACTTTGCCGATAAATATAATAGTTTTACTTTCATAAATGCTTTATTCTTGAAAAATAAATAAATTTGTCTCATTGAAAATAAGTTTTCTTGGCAAACACCCTGAGTAAGGTCACCTTTTATGAATAGATGAGTATATTGGCCAACTGGGCTAATAACTTTGCTTGAGATATTTTATGAATCAATTTATGTTCCTATATAGTATTTAATAGATATATGTTGTGTTTTCGTGTATTTTGGTACTAAAATTAATAGACGTCTAAACGAAAGCGTATTAGTACAATGTACAAGCAATTAAAATTACAGCGTGCAGTTTTTTAATCCATATATTTATATTATCGTTATTTTGAAAATTATAATTTATGAATATAATATGTACATTTAGCTATAAACCATATTACTTCACTTAAAATCTATTAACAATGAAATAGCCGAAACATAACTTCCTTAATTAATGAGTTACTTTGAGATAATTGAGTTAATTACTTTTATACATAAATATGAACAGAACCTTAAATTGAAGAAAACAGACAATATTGTGAGATGTCACAATTCACTTCTAAATCATGGAGAGACAGCACAGGACCGGATTCGGCCTTATTAGGTCTCATCAGCCGTACACAGCCTCGAACCAACGACCTTACGAGTACCAAATCGGCCATTGACCCCCGTGCTAGAAGGGAAACCATTTAATCACTCTATTAAAACACTCCGCAACGCTCATACCACTTTGCAGTAGTGTGTACAACACCACGTCAACCCTACAAAGAGGGGAATTATATAGAATATTATAGAATTATTATAATAATATTCTATTGTTTTTCACAAAGAAAAGCAAGTGAAGAAGTCTGCTACGCAAATTTGTTCGAATTATCCAAAAACTGTTTCGCATACAATAAATAAAAGTCCAAAATGATAACAAAGAGGAGGTAAGTGGAATTCCGATTCATATTTTTAAAATTATTTCGGAAGTGCATACATAGAATATGTTCAGATTTTGAAATAAATTTATCTTACAATGCGGAATTGTGTCTAACGAACATACTCTAAATTGATTGTTAGAATGACAAAACACGTTCTAATAATTACAATTATTAATGAAGACACGTGTGACTTCTATTTCAAGACGAATAATTTACAACAAACAATTTTGTACAATTTTAAAGCGATTTTATTGTAAGTTAGAAGGCCGTAAAGTTTTTAACAGTAATTCTAGTTCAAGAAATGAGGATAATTGTTTTTGATAAAAAAAACTGATATTTAACGCACATTTATATGGAACGCACAGATTTTCAGAAAAAAATTATCGTTTCTACATAAAACTGATTGCAATACTACAGTCGCGTCCGTTTTAACGACGACACTGTTTGGTTGAATAGGTGTTGATTTGATCTATCTCAACTATTCCAATTCATCCGATGGGTTAATACATTAATACAATTTGGGCCATTTTCGCTAGTTGCTTTCTCTTTGTAGCACTTTTGGAACTTTGTATCATTCAATATTTGATTGACAGCTGCAACATAAAACACTTATATCCACTTACTTGAAACGGAGGCAAAATGTGATAAAACTCAGCCTTTTTCAATTAGACATTTTTACAAATATGCATTTATCAGTTAAAATCGGACCGATTAAGGAAAACCGCTTCACTGGTATAAATGAATAATAATATGAATATTATCTTGAGAACTGCAGATGTCAATGAATATAGAGTAATTAAATTCATACATTATGGAACAATATTGCGACTATTGTCATAGTGAACTTTTAACTGAAAAAAAGAGTCAAGTAACAGTTTGAAAGTTTGAAGGGAAGTACATTTGCATAGAGTTAAAAGAGTATTTTTCCGCCAGCATTAATTGCCAATCAATATAGAAAGCTTATGGTCCCCTATGAACACAATGAGAGACGGGACAGGATCGAACAAGTTGTACATGGACTCGAACCCTAATCCTCGTTATTACCGAATAGGCTAGTTCTTCATGCTAGAAAGATAAACATTTAAACATTTGCTACTTTAGTAGGGTGACTAAATCATAAATTATTATAAGAAACGGAAGATTGAATAAGTAGATTGAAATTAGTAGGCGGTTATGACGTTTCGATTGTATATTTGACTTATTATAATATCTGTAGAAATATATAATTTCACATTTCGAATCTTTATATTATTAATCTTTTCATCGCAGATGAATTTCGAAGGTTTTATTTTAAGCATTAAACAAACGTAAAAGAATGGCAATTTCACTTCAATAGTTTCTTTGTGTTAAAATCAAACGTACATGGTATAAAGTATCTCAATATATATATATATATATAATATTTCACAGATTTTGCTTTGTTTTGAGAGGGAAAACAAACCTATGTTTGAAATATATTGCACATTTTGTAAAACTATAATCATAAATAACATAAATGGGACAAATACTGGCATTTTAGAGTGGTATTTAGTACGGTATTTGCATTTTAGAGCGGTATTTGCATTTTAGATCGGTATTTATAGCGGTCTTTTTAATCTCCCGGCTTTTATGCACTTCCTCCATATCTTTTATTAGTCCCCACTTATAAGTTTTAAACTTCCTAATAGTGCAGCGTGTTTTGAGACTTCCCATTCCGAAGATGATTTTGATCACATTCCATTGAGAAATGGGTGGTCAAAAATATAGTTTTTAAATAAAAATAAGTAAAATTGATTAAAAAAATCACTAAATGGAAAAAAATTATTTGTTTCACATATTCCACAAAAATACCTTTTAATGTACTTTTTTTGTTTATTGAATACACTTTATCAATGCACCAATCAAATTGTCATCTATTTCGAGAAAGAAAAGCTTACTTTTTATGTTTTAAAAGTGTATTTTAATCTCTTTTGCCATGAAAGGTGTATTTTAGAGTCACGTGGAGACATCTAATTATAAATTAGTACAATGTTCATTTGCCTGTTGGTGTGTAAGCGTGCAAGCAGTGTTTGGGCCAGTTTTTTAACCCCCATTAATTGTCATATATCTGATCGTACTTGGTATCATTGCAATCGTAAATAATTGATATCCATCTGTCTGTTATTCACACAACGAAAGCCATTGTAAACCAAAATCTCATGCTATCTCCCGACCATACTCACGCAAAATATTTAGAAATCTAATCTATAGTTAAAATTGCTGTTTATTAATTAGAAAAAGAAAACAAAGGATAACATATTTGTAGAACAGTTCTCCAATGAATCCCAGATTATTTCCTGAAACCTAAACCATAGCCGTATGTAAGACAGAAAACAAAAGCATTTGTAAAAAACAAAATTATAATTAAAAATGCGTGGTAGGCTGATAAACATAGAATATATTGTATTTTAGTTTAGTTTAAAAAATAAATTGAGGCCTACAGATTCCAACATTGTTTCGAGTTTTATGATAATATTTACACATATTTTGCTTTTAAACTTTCGTTTAATTTAAATTTAAGAAATTCAATTGTATACAAGAAGATACAAATTAAAAATAGAATTAACCATTAATTAGAACTTATGGAAATATAAAGTATCAATATTTTCAATATAAACTAAATAGTGAAATATTTAGAGATTCTTAAATTAAGATAGCTAATAATTATTTAGAAAAATACTTAAACACTGCTCAATAATATCATAATATGCTTTATTATTCCTCTTATCTGAAATATATCAGAGTTTTCAATTTGAAAGGAAATTATTAAATCTATGTTTAAGCGCACAAAAACTATAAACTATTATTTTCAAAAATTTTAAATGAAATCATAAATTGTATATTTTTTCAAACATGTTCGCTTATGTAACTAACCAAAAAAACATGTTTAAATTAAAATATGTGATATAGTTTTTCACATTTATTAAACTGTATGGTTGTTCCAATTACATACACACCTACCCAGATACAAGTCGAAAGAAATTATATTGTAATATCAGTGTTTTAGGATAAATTTATTTATTTATTAAACAGTTGAAATGTTTGTATAATACATGCATACAACGATATCCAATATTAATTAGTAATTTTTATTATTATATATAGAGAATGTATTCTTTAATTTATACGTATTATCCGCTAAATTTATAAAAATAATTAGCAATACTGTTTAACAATATCAGAATACCATTTTTATGTATTAAAAATATCAAAATCTAGAAACAATTACTTTTCATAATAATTTAACTAATTTCGGAGGTTAACATTTTTTACATATTGAAAATAAATTGTGATAAGAAAACTTTAAAAGCAGAAAGTGTAGTAGTTTTCAGTTAGCACAGTTTCAAACAACTTTGCAGAAAAAACGTATATTGTATTCGAAATACATTTCTTCCCTATAACACTATTGAGCAGTTGAAGTTGTGTGATTGATTATTCTAAACTGAATAATCTCACCCCAATTTCGTTTGTCGAACAAACCAATATAAATGTCCGTTTAATTCAACTCATATTGTGCTAATATCATCTCTTGCTATTCTAACATACATTCTTTTCAAATAATAGATTCGAGTTGAACAAGTACCATCTTTAGTTGTGCAGAAAAATAGTTATACTCCGAATCTGTTAAACTTATGTATTGCAGGGTTCACGTCTACATGTGTAACGAAAATTCGATATACTGAAAGCTGCTCTTTCAAGTGTACACCGACGCACGATTAATTATTCAACAATTACACATGCGCACCAGTTTAAATTGTTAATCGAATATATATACATTAAATTTATATTATTAAAAACCGTATTGTTGAATGAAAAATACAAATATAGACATTGTCGCAAAATAATTGTCCTCGGGAGTATTTGTTTGTATAAGCATTAACATATAAGAGGGCAGTTTGCAATGTGCAGTAGTCTTTATATTGAGCAAATTTCCAGAAAATCCGGTAATCAGTAGTGTTAAAATTATTTCCACTAAATAATTGTACATAAATAGCATTACATAAAATATACTTATTACTGGATAATGTCAATTTTAGTCTCGGCTGCAACATGTGTATAATTGCACCATTTATTGCTATTAGTGATCTTCACTAATTATATTATCTCAATTCGGAGAGAAATATATGTTATCAACATTTATACAGGCAAGTATTTATATTATAATTTATTATAATTTGAAATAATTATTACGGCAACTTAGCTAGCATATTGAGTAATGTTATTTTTGTTTTTACATCCGTTGAACGCCTATTATAGGTTTATAGACGAGTTTATTTAAACATTGATATAATATTGTACTACAGATGAGTATTAAGAGTAAATGTTGAGCATATTTCCTCTTCCACTTTACTCTGTGACATTTGCATGCATATATATAGCAAACAAAGGACATCAGAATTTATATCTTTTGAATTTTAGAGTAGGAGCACAATTATATTACATTATATATTATTTAAACAATATTTTAATAATACCAAAAAAATATTACACCATAACAATATAATGCTAAACAATTATGTATATATTTGTCTAATAACTATCATAATGTATGATTAAAATACAATTTACATCCCAGTTATCGATTTTTAAATTATCTGTCAATACGTACATTTTCTATTTACAAATTTAATGCAAAGAAAATATGTTTTTATCTCCAATAAGCATTTAGGTATATTTTGTCTACTTTTTGGTTCACAGATTCGCCTATGTTTACTAGTATTAACTATACAAAGACTTACATTAATATTGTATATATCTGTGCATGTTGAGAGTTGGCCAAATCACTGTTTATACTTAGTTTTCTGCTGAAAGTAGCCCAAAAAAGAGGTGTAGAAAATATAAATTCAAAAATTGGATAATAAGATACGATATTACATGTATATATATATACCTCAAATCCCTGACATATAGTGTAGCATAGCTCAGATGGGATATACATAAGATGACATTTAAAGTACAAAGAAAAAGAAATAAGAAAATTAATATAATGTTAGATCTCAAGATTATTTTCAAATATCTACAAACGTCATTTCGATGCTAATTTTTTGGTTTTCAAAATGGAAGATGAACTGCCCTGGAAATTATTGAGGATGCAATCAAATAAAAGCCTCAGACATATTTGGCCATCTTAACTGAGCTGAAAATGCATAATTAATTTAATTTTATAGGTTTATTAAAACATAAAAATGTCTTATTGTACTTTTAAGTTACAGTAAAGACAATTTTATAAGGACGATATACATTTTTCTGGCGGGATTTTGTCAAATTTTATCTTTTCTGCAGATATTTATTTTATATATATATAACATTTGGATTATTTGAAATATATTTAACATGCGTCAATTAAAAACAGACAAATCGGAGACACATTATTTTAAACAAACGCATCAATATTACACACATTTTAAAATTAAATACATGTATGTAATATAAGAAATCATTTTACATGTAATGCATGAGCTACACTTTTTTCAAGCGAATCAACCCAAATATCTCAATTTAAAAGTATGTATCGATCGAAATATTGGAACTCATTAAACTGAGACGATGGGAAGTCAAAATGAGCATAGTGAAGCCAATCTCCTCAATATACTGACTGATATTTATGCAAGCAAGGAAAGAAATCTTGTATAGTCAAGCAAATAATATCTGCAAGTAAAAATGGCGATTCACAGTAAATTGATTTATGCTTGCATTGAACAATTAACTGAAGTCAAAATATTGAAATCATTCATTTTCACCGCAGTTAGAAGACGTAGACGAAGATACCAGATAAGAGAAAACAACAAATCCCTTTGTCTGAAGGGAAAGATACGATTAAGAACCTGGAAAGAATAACAAGTCACCCGGCCAATTGAAATTATCAAAGCATAATATGGTGATCAACCTTGTATGAGCTGTTGTCGCATGTATAGTTGACCAGACTTGGGACATAGATGTCTGCCCAAGAGATTGGGACCAATCCGAACTAGTCGTTTGATCAAAGGTGTCCGTCCGGAGAACCTAAGCATGACGTCCAAAATACTATCAGTCATGCTTCAAGATTTTGGTTCAGAATTTTTTAAATTACAGTGGGCCACTCCAAAAAACCTGAAGTAGCAGAAGAACAATTTTCTCTTTTGTTGCCGGTAAATAGTGCATAGTGTCGTTGAGATAATGATGAAGAAAAAGTATTGAGAAATCGAAACACTGAAAGCCACTAGGGCTAAAATATTAGAGATAAGTTCAGGTTTAAGTTGTTATAACTATTGTGTAACTACCCTTGTAAAAAACACAGGTGGGCCAGTTGTTCATAAGCCGTTTACTAAAAACATAACATTAATATTATTTCAGTTGTTTGAACACTAAATAACCAGTTCATTGAATACCATATATTACTCAATATACAATATAGTAGCAAGGTTAATGATTTGTTCGATATTAAATACTGTTTATAATCTATGAATAATGTCCAATACTGAAAAGTTATATTACTTCTACCTGTTAACACAATAATTTAGTATTTATAATAATATTATCAGTGTTAAACAGGTATCCTTCCATTCTTGTTGAACAGGCATATATTTTATATTATATAGAACATAACATTCAATTATCAACTAAAACATTGATCACTAATTAATAATTATGTATATACGCACAAAATAATTCTTTATCATACAAATAATACAAAGAATACACAAATAAAAATGTTATACTATAAAACTACCAAAACCCTTTCTGTCGGAAAATACAGTTCAAAAGAAAGTCAGTTGTACTGGCAGCAACTTGCAATCAATATCTTCAGAGTATTCAGTTATATGAATCGGAATTGCAACTCGTCGGTTACATCGTGCGATATGCCAAAGATTTCACAAGCAATAATTCCATCTTCAAACATGGAATTATTGCTTGTGAAATCTTTGGCATATTGATTGTCTGTAGCATGGAGATGATCCACGGAGAAAGGGGAACAGTTATTTGTAATGATTCCTGCAAAGAGAACATTTGAATTAGGCTCCTTATCGACAAAGAGATAACGAATAAGATGACTAGAATACAGAAAATATGGGAGATTTGTTGAGACCGAAAAAAACGTTTGTTCAGATATTTTGTTTGGAGCTTGACACTTTAAGGTATGAAAATTAAAGACACTGAGAAAGCATTTACAATACAATCTGGCTGCCTTTAAACTATGAATCTGAATCTGCAGGAAAGTATTGAAAGACGTGATTTAGACTGAGCATCGTACAGACGCCTGGGTCAGAAAAGCTACCCCAGAGTTCCAGACAAAGTAGGGATCTTGGAAAGAATTTAAAAAAGATTTTAGAAAATACACCAATTTGAACTCTGGAAGAGTCGTGCATTATTATCTCAACCAACGAAGGCGAGACAGAAATCAGCAAGAGATCGTAGGTGGGTGTCCTCAAAGTCGAGGATTTAGTGAGGGACTTATGCGGCTCATCAGCAACAAACACATAAATATATAACTATTAGTTGAAAAAAGACTTACTTCAAAATCATTTACTTTTAAGGCATACGATAACGAACGCTCTCTTAAAAAAATTATTTCTACTTTTAAATAATTACTAACTAAAAGTAAATATTTAAACTGTATCATAACGTAATCTATATTATTAATATGAAAACGAACAAATCAAAAATATAACACAGCATTGATGAAATTGAACTTAATAGTTGTAATATTGACAGTTTAATAACAAACAATGTAATATATATGTAGATACTTGTATTACCGAGTACTTAAACTAACATTCCGAATTAGCTCATTATCTTAATAATATTCTAAATAGAAATTGAATAGAAAGTGTAGGGAAGGCCGAAAATTTGGATCTATAAATATGATTTATGTTTCAAGTCAAAGTATATGCAATAAACTTTTTCTGAGAATTCATTGAACATTCAATGTTCGTGCTGGACAAGTTCATAGTCGTTCTTTATTCTATGTGCTAGGTTCTATATTGTAAAATAATTTATTACTGTGTCTAGCGAATTATTTAGACAAGAGAAAAAATCAAATTTTAAAAAGAAAAATCGATTTTTTCATTAAGCTTGACATTATTCGTAAACCTAATATGAAGAAATACCTGTGAGCTAAAATCTACATAGAAATAATATATAAGAGCTGATTAATGAATAGCAATCATGATTTAACCAGCGTAAAATGGGCAAAATATTTAGTTAAATTGTTCAAATAGTATTAATAATGTACTCATAAAATATTAAGATTTTTCGATCTTATCTATTTATAAATGTACAATATTGAAAGAAAACACATTTTATTCATACAAGCGTGATATAACTATTATAAGCTATTATGTATAAACTGTGATTTACCCAAGACGAATTATGTAAATATGTATTTATAACTTAGCTCAGCATTTGTGTGAGAATTATCCTGATTTTTGGTCAAAAATCAGACTTTAAATAAAGATTTAAAGGCTTAATTCCAATGGCATAGAATGTTACATGACAAGTAGTTCACTGCTTGATCTGTCAAGTTTAATTAATATTAAATTAAGCATGTTTTCTTTGTTCAGGCAATTGTTTCGATAATATTTACTAAAGCAATACTATATACGTGGGCCACAACGTATATTGAATGATACCCCGGCTACAATTAAATTAAGATTATTTCACAATAATATATTTACTTTAGTAAACCATCCCTTGGCAATTAGTTTAAAAGACAATTTTATATGGAAAACCTTATGCTACTTCGCATGGTCCATTTTCATTGGCTGCCTCGGACTAAAAATATTATGAGAGACAATGACATTAAACTGAAGTTATTTAATTGGTTGTTGGTTTTTGACAAGAAGTATTAACCCACTTCTCTCATTCCGATAAACCGGTATTGTTATCCAACTCATTTTGTGTAAAGCAGACTGTCATAAAGATTCGATAATTTGAAAGAAAATCTTAATTATTAATAATTCATTTAAAGGTGATCATATTCACGACACATTCAATATGAATTTTACAATAATCATCCTCGATTCTTACTGCAAACTTATGAAATTGTGTAACTAAACTTGGGCTTGGTCTTCAAAATAGAAGGAAAAACAAGCCTCTGTAAACAGTAACCATGACAACAGTACACCGTGTTATCAACGTGCGGACGTATGTGATTCTTTCAGTGACGTTTGTGAGTTATTGTATTCCTGGAATTTGGTGCAATTCGCGATCGAACGGGCAAGAGGGGTCCTTCATGGAATCGAAAGGAAGGCCTCGACACAATAGCAATCAAGCCGCGGCAAAGGCCACCTTTGATCCCGTCTCACAGCTCATCAAGAACTGCACATCTGGAGTCTCTGCCGACAAGTAAGCTGGGCTATTATAACTGCCATCTTTTCTGAACGATAAGACAACTGTGCCGCGACAACCAAACACCTAAATTTGTTGAATTATTATACATTATTATAGACGAGTCAGATATCGTAGAAGATATGTTGATCCATTTGACTTAAGCATTGAGAAATTATTATTCAATATATTTTTTTATCAACCTGTAATTGATAAATAATTAATTGATTAATTGTTTAGTGGATGGTGCTATGGGGATGACATAATCTGTTTATTTGTGTTTAACATTTCCAAAATGTAAGTTTCATGTCGCGATTATAAAACAACATTTTGCACAATGATAACTTCGAAGTCTGGCGTACTTTTTAAAGTTCTTTTATGTTAAAATCCATAAACGGTAATTTTGATAATTATTTTTGAAAATAAACACTTAAAATACACCTAACAAAATGTCTACGAAGGGCAAAATAAATGCAAAAAATCAATTATATAAATGAAATAATAGTTTATATACCTCCTAATTCTAAAAGTAATAAACAAAGATACGTTTTATAAATAATGTATACTGCTCTGTTCTTCTATTTATAATTAATTAATTGAACGGTCACAAATATTTGACTATTCATTATATTTATTATTAACACTATTCTGTGCCATTCCAGCATTTGTTTTATTGGAAATATAAAAAGAGAATACAGAATAATTATTAATTACATAAAACGAATGTTTGGTATTCCAAATAAATGAATTATTTTTGGCAATTTATGTATTTGTATACATCTATTACATTTTATACATTTTTATAATGCGTAAAAGAATTTATCTTAAACTATGTCAAAGGTTTTATATATGTTATTATATATTATTTTAACAAATAATCTTTAAATATCAATTATAGTTTACATTATACAAGAATAAATAAAATAGCCAAAATACTACAAGATATCCATAAGTCTTATTTGATAAATCTATAACTTAGTTGTTTTAATGATCATTTCTTATTTTTTATCATTCTTTGCTATGAACCCTTATTTCTCAATAGTATTCTAAATTGCACTATATTTCCATAAGATTAGTTTAATTTATATATATATATATGTCAAGGAGCCATCATTTCTGAAGATCTGTAAATTTCTTATATATGCTAATGTTTATTGTTTTTGTTTATGTTTCTGTGACTTAGTTAATAAATAAATAATTAGGCTTTATATTGAAAGTATACTCTCTATACTTCTTTTACGATCCTGATTAGTGTTGGTGAAAGAATTAGTTTCAAAATACTACATAGTTCTTATTCTTCCCTGGAATGTATGTAAGCTATATAATAATATTAGAGAATTTCTATAACGCACTCTAATTCTACACCTCCTCACTAAAAGAAATTTTGTTTATCTGTTTTTCTTTGCTGCAGACGGTCTTATCTTATCTTTATATATTATAATATAGTTTATAACATTACGTTTATAAAGAGAAAAATATGGACACAAACTGACAATGCATATATCAATATATTTGATCTATATAGTGGTCAAAGATTCATTTTTTGGCAGTTATATCAACACGTTTACAAAGTGCTCATTATAGCCTTTTTCCTGTAAATGCTGTTACCATGGGTTACTCATTAATTAAATTTATATTGGCGCATCACAGAAAATAAGGAGCTAAGTTGACCTGTTATTGTATCCATGCATACACACATTATATACGTAATAAGTTCCTTCAGTTTATATATTGAGGTATCGGCTAAATGAGGTGATACCACTCTGAATACTTTCAAGTTCTTTTTAAATACATACAAATACATTAAACTAACTACTCAAATCTTCTTGAGTACAATAAATAACACGTGTATATATAATTATTGTTTCTAATAAGGAAAAGACAAGTCAAGAATTAATTGCAATTTTAAAATGATTCATTTTGCTATACACCAATAATTGTTCTTAACATTACCAACTATATATTAATTATCATATATCAAGTATTTGTACACTGCTTTTAATGAATTGAATGATACAAGTTCAATAATATATATTAAAGTTCTTTGAAAATGAAATGAATCAATCCATATAATAGATTTAAAGATAAATAAAATATATCATTCAATGTTGAAAGAGTTTCTAAAGAACAACTAAATGAAAGTGATCACTATTCAATTAATTCAAAGCCATAAGTAAGTCATAGTGCTAATTTTTCAATTACACCACTTAGATGTTTGCTTTAGATGTGAAATAAATTCGTATTGTTTTATTTCATTAAGGAATACTTTAACTATAATATTGGACTGTACATAGACTTTGACAACACACCCATGTACAAGGATGCCTTAAATATATATGCTTAAATTCCGTTACTTTGTACTTTTTGAAAACATTAAAATTATGGTCTAGTTTTGCAGTTACATTTTTTATATTGATATACAGAACTTTGGATATCTTAGACAAATTCAAATAAATGTAAATAATTTCATATTATATATAGGTATACGTAATTATTTCTTTGTATTTGTTAAAATTTTGCTAATTAATCGAAAATATGCATCGTGTATGTAAATATTTTATATCGATTAAGTAGGCAATGAACTGTAGACATAGCATAACACACCCATATTTAAATAAAGTCAACTACATGTTACCTAAAACTATGCAATTAACGACGGCACAATCCGCCAAGCACGCTAAGGGCGTTACTACTTGTTTCACTTTGATGATCCCAAAGGGTGTAATTTTGTAATTCAACCTTACTATAATGAGGGCTTCCATTGTTTCCGTATTATATTATGTTGTATTGTTTTTCTTACGTGTAAATTAGAAATTAAATAAATATTTGACAATATATTTATTAATTGACTATACGAATTAATAATGAAGGCCATATTTGGGTTCACACCCACATTTTTACTGTTAGACAGCTTCGTCATGACAAACTGCGTTAGAAGGAAGTATATAAGTAGGTAGTTTGGAAAGGAGATTATGTCATCGTCTTATAGATTAAAACCAAACAATAGAGATTACATAATTAAAAGGTAGGTATTAAATAAAATACAGTAAGAACACGGAGAAACAATTTGCAGGCAAGAGTAACATAGAAAATCAATAAACCTAAGTTTTAAAACTGGATTTTCTTTTTTAGTATACTGCCCTGCCTGCAATGTTTTACGTGTTTCTTACACTCATTATCTAATATCTTTTAATTGCATAATCTTTATTGCTTAGTTTTAATCTGGTGATGTAATCGCTACTCTCAAAAAGGGTCTTTAATTTGGGCCTCCCCTATTAATGGAACGTTTATCGGGCAGCTCCTAATATTATTTTTCTTACAATATATCAATATTTATGTATTTTAAATGTGCACCTTATAAAATCAATTATAAACTTGCTTAATTTACTAAAAATAAAACGTTGCATCATTCTGTATTAATTGTTCCAGTTTGTATATTTCTGAGTTATGGGAGAAAGTTATAAAAAATGTAAATATATACATATATATATGCACATCTAACGATATTCCTGTACACATCGTACATTATTAACTACATCACACTTTTCATTCAGAAATTCGATTTTTCAACGAAGACTTAAAACATATAGGTTTCTCACATTCATATATTTTCAATTCTAATTAATTTGAAATACTGATTACTTTCTTATACAATGGGAAAAAAAGATTGTTTTTTTATAAAGAAAGTCATTTTTTCACGAATTTTATGTCTTTTTTTCAAAATTTCTACAACATTGTGAAACATTGTAGCCAAAATGATATGCATACGTATAAGCATTGTTTTTTTATGTATTAATTAAAGATTATTTAATAAAACTCAAACCGATTTCTTTCATAAATCTTCATATTTAAATATAAAATCTACTTCTTAAGTACCTTTATAAGTACCTTTATATAATGTTAAGCATCATTAGCACAGAAGCTAAACTTGCTCGAATTGCACCCCTATATTTCTAGATATAATAATTGTATACACCTGGATTTTCGTTAGCGTATAATGAATATCACATTAATAAAGAAGAAATCCATGAAGTGAGAAAATAGTAATATCTTTGAAGTGTGTTGATGTATCTATTCGTATATATATGACATGAAATTTCTATATAATCCACATATAATATCGCATAAAAAACAATCTTGCCACATTTTCAAAGCTATATAACACACAAACATTGCTATAGTTTATTGCATGCATATAGAGGAAAATATAGAAATATTATGTATGTAAAAATTAAATTCATACACACGTGTTATTATATGTTGCCCACAATTGGAGAATTTATTCAAGCTTTTAAAGTGAAATATTTGCACATGAATCGATCGAAAGTAATTTTGTCACAAATTTACATGCATAATATACGCATATATACGTAACATTCAATATTTTAACTAAATAAATGAACATTTAAATGAAATTAGTGTGTCTATATATTATATAATATTGCTACCAAAATATCATATTATAGGAATACAACTTAGCCAAAAGTATGGACTGTGACTTTTACAGGGAATAAAAAGTCGACTGTTCCAAAGACTTTTTTTTAAATAACTATGGTGACCTATTTTCCTCTAATTCTCCTCAAAGTGTAGGTACATATATAGGTATATATTAGGAGGAGAATGAATCGAAGTTTTAGCAGATTTTTTAAATGTGGGTATGGATTTTTGAATAAAAAAGATCATACTTATATACATTACTTAGGAGCATATTATAACATATTTATAAATTAGTGTATACATAGAATAATAGACAGAGATTCAACTCTTTTTGATCGCGCTGTAAATTATCGCATATAAAAAATCGTTTTATTTTAATACATTTCATGTAAATGGTTGGAAAAAAGTAGTATTAAATATTTTGATTAAATTAATATTCATGCAATTTTAACACACGTAAGTTGTCTGTAATATATAATGTAATGTATATTATCTAAAACTCTTTTACTATATAAACTGCTTAACTGCAATCAAGTTTTAAAATAATGTTTTGCAAAAGCTTTTGCGTAACTGAATAGTAGTATTAAATTGCAAACATAATCAATAAGAGTCGCAGCTCTGATATAATTACTCTAAATAAGTATATAATGTTAATTTGTACAAAAGCTGTACTAAAAGTAGAATAACTTACATATAATAGGTATATGTACATATACAATTGATTTATGAATCAAGGGAGATAAATTTGAGTAAATTTCATTATTCCTTGGAGAACGGCCGTCGTTTAATTTTTAAAGATTCCTTGATGAGAGACATTTACGAATATTGTATTTTTTGTTCATTCATAAAATGAGGTGTACGACTTGCGTAAAAATAGATGTTGTTAACAATTATTGACTGCTTTCTTTGAGAGTTTATGAAAACTGTATTAAAAAGTCGATTCTACACAAACTCATCTTCATAGGTTACCTAGAGAATTACCAATGTAAGTAACCGCTGGTTGTTTCAAAATTGTAGTCATAAACGTGTATAGCCTTGCGCAAATATAGAGATAAGACAGAAATAAATATCACGAACTAATCTTTATTATATGTATGTTTTTGTAATCATTTATCAATTTCTTGTTATGCGTCAGTTTGTCATATTTTGCTGTTAATGTTTTCCAAGTATAGTCATGATAAATTTTCAAAATCCTGATAATGTAAAATATGACGAATCGCTATTATATTGAGGTTTAAGTTAAATTTAACCCGTTCAATTAAATATTTTAGTGCATATACTATTGTCTCTTGAAATACTTAAAATTATTGCATCACAGATTTATATTCTAGTGTGTTATTTTGACATTCATGCCTTAAAAATGCAATTTATTCTATGTACATACTTAATTAGATTTATGTTTAAGTTTAATAAAATATTGTCCATTTAAATAGTAATTCTAAATTCGTTATAACAGAATCAAAGGCATATTCTTCTCATTATAAGGCGCATATATAAATGTATGAGCAGTTAAACCTTTTTATTTAACTGCTCGCAAAGTTGTTTCAAAATTCTACTCCGTTAGGAAATTTAAAAATTATAATTTTCCCGGACAATAAATAAATGGCTTTATACAAATATAAGAAATAAGTATATTTTTTACCAATTTAATTATATAATTTTAAGGAAGGTTTTTGGCTGCAAAAATAATGCAACACAAGTACTTAAAATGAAATACTAAGCTTTCTTCAGCACTGAAATACTCATCTATTATATGAATCTTTTATTACCCCTGTTTTAGTGATTTAAAAAAAATTTAATATTTTCATTATTGTATTATATTACATTATAAGAATTCTTTTATAGTAATTGTATAGTATATCTATGTTCCCTTTTGCTTAATATTTGCATTACTAAATTGTCTATTTTGTTGGATGTATTCACAATTATATTTTATTAATTAATTCGGACAATTCAATTATCCAGGTATAAATTATGTTTCTTCCATTAAGCGTCACATTTCCACCTAATTCTTAAAAATAGGGTTTTTTAATTTGAAGAATAATATAGTCTATATGTGAAGCTAGCTAAATATTATTACCCTGACATATGAACATCTAATTCTAATTTTAAAAAGCTAGGGTTTATCGGTGAATGTTTTTATAAATCATATCCTTTTTCAGGGCATTTTATACCAAAATCGTTTAAATTATTAACGTGAATTAGCGTTAAATATTAAATATTCATGTTATTATTTAAACGACTTTGATTTAAACTCAATTGTAAGGCAGATAGATATACGATCTGCATTTTGATAAATGAGTCTATTTATAAACTATAGCTTAATGCATACCTGTGTGAGAGACCAATTTTTTGAACACTCGCTAAATTTTTTATCAGACAGAAAACATTCAAATCCTACTTCACAGTGGCATGTGAAGGCGTTTCCAATTGCATGATCAAATAAACGTGTATTTTGTGCATCTCATATATCACCAGGTTATATAATGAGGCAATATATGATCTCTCGATTATGTAATCCTTGGGATTAGATTTACAACGGCATTTGTCGAGGGAACAAGAGAAATGGAGCAACACTTTCTGCACATGATACTCCAGGAATTATAAAATTAGCCGACTATGTCATTTAATCAGACGCGCTACTAAACAGGACATTATCTATTTTTATTTACTATTTAACAAAAAAAAATGCGCTTAAAATGGTAGCTTCTAATTATATATACTACATATTACTATATGGAGCTAGGAAATGCTGTGTCGGAAGTCTGGCCATTGATATATGGGGGCCATTATGCGTCATACTGATGTACCTCTACACACCTAACGTTTTCTGACATTATATTTTCACACACAACTGCCGCGCCTTGCCCGCACTTGCCTAATTGAAACATAATTGAGAATGTTTACATCTACGTTTAATATATTTTTAACACACATAAACTAAACAATCGAATAGAAGAGATACATAATAATTGTGCGTAAATATATTCTAATATTCAAACGACCATTTAAAATAATTTTGATACGTATAAACCGCTAGATAAGGAACAACTCATGTAATTCAATTATTACGTTATTTGTAAATAGCTAGGAACTCTTTATTCAAATTTAATATCTTAATTAAGCATGATTTTCTTCAATAAGATTTTATGTATTCTTATTTTCTATAATGCTAAATATTTGTAAACTACAACATATAGAGTAGGTATTCATAGATTCAAAGTTTAAATCTGCAGTAAATATAAACCAAAGAATTGTTTCTATAATAACTTCATTATTCTTTTTGTAGTTTAGAACATATGTTTTAGAAGGGATTATAAATGAGTATTATTTCAAATATATATTTATACAAATACGCAATATACATTGTTTTAAAGGTTAAATCTCTGGGAATTAAATTCCCCCAGCGTAATCAGATACTTTAGCTGATGCCAATGACATAAAACTGAGATCTGACAGAGAGCCTTTCTTGTGTTTTCATATTGATTTATGTAAAGATAATTGAAATATATCCCAGAGTTTAGGTGATATAATATATAAGCATAAACAATGCGCATGCAGTACTGTTATTTTAAGAATAAAGAGTAATTAAAAAGTAACTCGGCACTTGAACACGTGAAGTGTGACAATGCGTTTGAAATATGTGTGAAGGAATCGTGGAAAAGAGTCAGTCTTATATGGGTAAATGCAAAGAAAGACAATATTTATCAACGGATAACTTTTTCTTGATAAAAAAGATATAGGTACATATATATAGGTAGGTATATATATAGATGTTCATTCAGGTAAAGAGACATAGAAATACAGAGGCTGGCTTCTCAAAATCTACTGAACAACATATTCGTTTGAAATACATTTGTAGAAATATTCATGTTAACGAGGATTTTGTAAGTATATTTCTTCAAGCAAAGTAGTCAGTTAGGAATAACGGGAAATATAGAAGACTGCAAAAATCAGATTGATTTCACTATTTCAAGAAAATAAAATTACGCGTTTGTGCGTCATTAAAGATTAGATTATTTGGAGTATATTAAAACATTAATTAAGATAATAATATTAATATTTGAGCAATAAGTATATAACAATTAGACTTGGAAGCGTTTCAAAATATCAAATTAAACTGACAATGAGCAAAATAATAATAAGTAAAAAAATCCATTCTATCTTTTGAGCGTATTATTTAGCGCTATGATTGAAGATTTTGTCGGTGAACAAGTTCAATTTGTTTAATAAAAGCTGATTGATAAAAAGATTTCCTATATTTATCATTTAGATCTTAACTTTATTTACATCATTATAAAATTAAATAACATTAAAAATGTTGAGCCTTAAAGCCCCCCCCCCCTCATCCCCATCGTCGGTAAAACTGATTAATAATTACGTTTTCAGTTATCCATGCTATACATTGTACACATATAGACTTTATAATAAGTTTATGAAGCAACTATATGTTATCAAATCACGCTTTTAGAGTATAAGTCACATTATTACATAACCAATAAATAGTTAGACATTGAATTACCTAATGTATCTCTTTCTGTTTATATATGTATAATTCATTAATCATCACAAGTATATATTTCTTTAATTTTGATTTTTAATTTACTTTTATATATTTTAAGTTTCATGAACTCTATAATAGGAAAACTAACAATATATTAATATATATATCTATCATAAATTCTAATTGAAATATAAAATAATTTACCACATTCTTTGCAAAACGCATTAATATATTTTTGATATTTTCGTAACCTAAAGCCCTTTAAAATCAGGTGCATATGACAATGAACAGTATAATATACATATATATAAAACAAAATATCTGTTTAAAAATATAGTTCTAAATCTATTCATAGCTTATTCTATTATTGTGTGAAGTAAGTCTCCTGAAAATTAATTTCACATACAAATGAATAATCTGAATATTTCATAAGACAGTGTCTTTTTGACGTGTAAACTTACTCTATAAGGCGAATATCTCCGTATATTCATCAACATGTAAAAAAAGGGCTGTACGAAGCTAAATGCAAAAACAAATTACAAAAATCACAATCAAGTCGGTGAAACCTGCCAAAAAAGTTTCATTAATTACATGAAGGTGCGTTTTTAAATGAGGCCCTTTCATCTGACCGGCAGCTTGAAACGTTTTTACTATTTACGCACAACAAATTTCTAAGTTGTCTGATTTTTTAACATAACACGAAGTTTACTTTTTTAATTATAAAGTCGATAATTATAGAAAAGTAAAGATACGACCAAAGATATGTACATACACATACGTACGTGTATAACTTATTATGACCTTTCAGAGTATCATGCAAATATTTACTTTAAAGAATAGTGATGATGTACACGGTACATTTTTCTTCATTTATATATATTAATGTTTTTTTGTAGAAATAATGTCTTTATCGTTTTTTTCACTTTTAAATTAAATGCATTTCTGAATATCTGGGCGGGTATCAAAGCAGAGACTCACGTTATAAACCAATAATAAAAGAAATCAATTTCCTCAATTTATATTCATATTATAATATTGTAGCAATGTTAGCTTCCTCCGTGACTTTTCCAAAATAAAGTTTTACAACTTTTAGAGCTATATTTATGATTGTGAACCCCAAAGAGGTGGTGACGTGATCGCACTCTAATAATGCTGCACCCATTTGCAAAAATAAGGAAAGCCCATACTTTGTATAGGTTTTCCCGATCAAACATAGATGGGCGTGACAGAACAAGTGCGTCGACGTCAGATCAAAATGAGTGTGATTTGTTTTTTAAATCGCGTATTTCGTCAGATTAAATGCTGTCAAGGCTACATCAAATGCATCCAGGCCACATCAAATGCATCCAGGCCACATCAAATGCGTCCAGGCCACATCAAATGCGTCCAGGCTACATCAAATGCGTCCAGGCTACATCAAATGCGTTCAGGCTACATCAAATGCGTCCAGGCCACATCAAATGCATCCAGGCCACATCAAATGCGTCCAGGCCGCATCAAATGCTTCCAGGCCGCATAAAATGCTTCCAGGCCACATCAAATGCTGACATAATAATTGAATTTAACTGAGATTATTTTTGCCCTTATATGTTTCGACAGTACCTATTCATAATACAAAAAAAATTGTAAACTCTATACTACCTACATTATATGTTAAACAAGTATTATTTAATTTAATGAAAATGAATGCAAGTTCAATATATTATATTGCACAATATAGGTTCTTATCTTCAAGCAGTTGCATACGGAAATATGCAGAAATTTTATATTATATCGCCATTGTTTTCACAATAATAATAATAATTTTAACAATAATTTCACATTATATGATTTAATATTCATACGCGTATAAATAAAATATGTTTACACTTCAGTTATTTATAAATTATAATTTAAAAACAATCACCAAGACCGTGCGTTGACGCAAAACATATAAAGGTGAAAAGTCTTGACATGAAATTGTTTAAAATAATATTTCACCATTGCAATGTTTTTCTTTAGTAAGTCATTTTATTAAGAATACTACAGCCTTTTCTATTTTGGAATCATTTAGCTCCAAATAGGTACTGCTTCATTAATTTCGATTGCACTTCGACAATCACTAAATGTAACACTGATTGGTATAAATATAATGTATAAAGTTAAATATAATACAAAATTAACACATTTTATATACATTTTTAACTTGTAAAAAGTCATTTTATCGGTTTGACGATTTATAATAGTATATATACAAATGAAAGTGTGATGGGTGTTTTAGTCCGGTAGCTGAGGAAGTTTATTCAAGTGAAAAGCACCGGATATTAAATGACATCAAAGTTTGAAAGAATATTTTTGTAGATAAAAATGGATTGCTGCCATGTTTCTGCCCAGGATAACATATTTTATGACCATTTACTGTTTCGCATATTGAAGAATCGGAGATGAGTATGCGATTTAGACAAGTTACATGAAAATATGCATGTTTGTCAGAAATTAAACGTTTATACATATTTGTAATAAGAATGTTACATATCATTTTGTTCATCGAGTTAATATCTAAATCATATTATTTATTATGGAGTTATTATAGTTGTCAAGCCTATTTTATAGAAACAATTAGGTTAGTAACTGATATTCAAATTTATTTAGACGGTAAATATTTTTATGTATACAGCTAATTGTGAATGTAAGATTTTGATAATATAACTATAAATGTGAACAAAATGATATGAACAATTCTTATTAAAAATATGAATAATATACGTTTAATTTCTGAAAATATGTCTTTTCATGGCCTAACTGGTCAAATCACACAATTTTCTCCAATTCTTTAATATGCGAAACAGTAAAATGCTCATAAAATATTTTATCCATGGCAGAAACACGCTAGCAATCCATTTTTTATCTAGATACAGATTATGCTCTCAGGTTTTGAGGTCACTCGATCCTGCTCTTTGCACTTGAATAAACCTCCTCACCTGCCGGACTATATGACCCTATATAGCATAATACTGGCATAACATTGAAGAACTTCTATTTTTGGTTTATTTTATGTGTCCTGCAGAATGACTTTAGTTAACAAAATATAACAACTACAGTCTCATTTTTTTTTAATTAATAGCGTATGTTATTTAGAGTACAAAATATATAGATAGTTGGATTTGGTAAATTATAGCTTTTACTTTAGATATTAGTTATCATTTTTCTGTTGAGTATTAGAGACAATAAGTGTTAGTATTAGTATCGTAAGTACTCTTGTTATCCACAGATAGAGATTTGATTATATTTTTCATTTTTTACGTTTAAGTTACTTTTACGTTTCTCACTATAGTCTTCATTTAATTTATTTTAATGTATAATAATAATAATATCAAAACTTCATTTAGAACAAAAGAAGCACTATATTTGTTATATTGACGATATCAGAATGTCAAAAAATGTTTGTCCAAGTTGCTACAGACAGACAGGTGTAACCTGATCGAGTTGCTGTCATTATAAAACTAATTATAATATCACTACGATATCTGTATATATAGCAAAGCAATAAAAGTAGATGAGTATTTGAATTGAATTGTAGGGTGTCTACACCAATCTTTCAAATATGTTTATGCCAGTTAAGTTTGCAGTTATTATTTATGAGATAAGAGGTTTGCGCCTGCATTTATTTCAAATATATAGAGGTGATTATCATTCATTTTCCAACATAGAAGACAGAACAGTACCGGTTTCGA
>JAYRBW010057546.1:0-10896 GCA_036023295.1 Invenusta paracnida | reverse complement strand
TGTGTTCATAGGCGTCATAAATTACATTTTTCAAGCTGATAAATTTAATTTCAAAGGCGAGATAGGCGCAAACTTTAAAAAATATGCGCCAAAAGTGAGCAGGGGGGTGGGTCTGGACCCCCTGGACCCCCCCCTCTGGATCCGCGCCTGAACACGAAATGTGCCATCAACGTTCCAGGTATTGGCAGTTCTCAATAATTGTAATTGAGGTTTCGTCGCGAAGAGTAAGTGCCGCTCGCAGTCAATCCTGACATCTCCACGATAAAAATCGTCTCTAATGAAAGCCTCGTCGATCTGTAAAATTTGTAAGGATAAATAAATATAAAAATGATGTGTTTTATTAATTACATTATTATAAAGAATAAACATTTTGTGTTGATCAAATATACGCAGGTTTGTTCAAAATTACCTATATAATGGAAATAAAACTTATCATTCTATGATTTCGCGACTTGAAAACTGGCCATACAGGTTCTCAAATATACATGTGATTAATAGAGGCCGCTTGAACACCCAAAACTAAGTTTTATTTTTAATAACATATTAATATATGAACAGCAGTGTTTTATAAAAGATAAATACAATGTTGTTTAGAATGCATAATATGCTTTTCCTCAATTTGACTATATATGGGCAACCTTGTACAGGCATTGTGTATTGCAAAAGACATACATTCAATGAATTTCATGAGTAAAATATAGAATAAACATTGTTTTAGTCTTGTATATGTCGTGTGTTTGAATATCACTTTTTCTTTACATCAATCAGTTCCATCATTGTATTGTAAGAGCATTATAAATGTATTTGGTATATTTATACAAATATATATAGTATAATTTGTGGGTACTGTTCCACGAATTCGTAGAATCCATTTATTGTTGTCACGAAGAATAATTGACAAATCAAATCCTTTTTATAAATATTATAACATACAATTCAGACAGAAATATCGATTCAATAAATAATTTGTTTCCAACTTTTTCAAGCCCTATTATATCAATAAAATGATAACCGAGTTGGACCTTTGTAGATTCAATTCATTCAATTGCGAACTTGACTATTGTCTTACGATTTTTTGCAACTGGATCATTTCAAGTGAGTAAATAGCTTACTAAACTTTTACTACCCACTGATAATTAAAATAAAACCAAATGAACGTATATGTAGGTACATATCATTAATAGTTTAATTAATAATTATAACTTTCATAGGTTTGATTCTCAAATTAAGCATCTTATAATTGCTAAACTATTTTATATGTATTTTTTCTAAATTTCAGTCAGCTGGTGATTTTAGAAATTTTTAAAGTATCTCAGATAACAATTGCAATAATAATAATACCTACACATTATGAGTAAATTTATTGCCCCAAATCGAAGTACTTATTTATATAAAGTTTCCAACCAGTGAAGAAATACCAACTATTCCAATAAGATAAGCCTTATATATGCAGTTGCATTAATATTTTTAAAATTGTATATATAGTACAGGTCATAATAGGTAATACAACAGCAGACAAGGTATAACACACTTCATCTGAAATGGATTTTTTCAGTAAAGTTTTATAATTATATTAATGAGTGACAAATTTTATGTTTATGGTGTTTACAATTTTCAGGTCCTTAATTGGTCAATTACTCGATACCATATTTTCAAATGTTTTTAAAGCTAAAATATTTTAAAGGACTACTATAATACAAGGACGTCAAACAAGCAAAATGTGTGAATTTTAATAAAAGTCTGAGACTAATTTTTAATATTTCAGATTTTATGTCCGATTTAGCTGAAATTTCGAAATATGAATGAATTATGTAGTCTAAATAATTTAGTATGAATATCTTAAAATATATACATTGTAATGTGTCTGGACATCGAGATACTAGATGATGCGACACTAGTTATTGATGTGGACAAGATATGGCGGATTTGTTTTTGGTGTTAACAATGAGTAGGTATTAGTATTAAAAATAGTGAGAAAACTTAAAAAGTTGTCCGAAGAATGCAGATATATTACTGGGAAGGTGCTTTTTGGTCTAGCGGGTGTAATTAGAGGTACAAACAAAGGAACAGAACTATAATATTGAAAGCTCTACATTTTCAAGATGTTAGGCTATATTTAGAAAATATATGAATATAAAGGTATGTAATCTTAAATCTGAAAAAGCGAGGGAAATTTTTAGATTCCAATATTGATTTTCTTAAATTTTTATAAGTTAATTTAACCAGTTTTGATAGACTGGGAGGATATTGTGTCTCAATATCGATAACTTTTTTTTATACACTTTTGGTTTTTTAATTATAATTTTTTACTAGTATAGGTGCATGGAATACTTTTACGTACATATACTAAAATCATATCTAAATTTACACATAATTTATAATGCATTTATCTTCCAAGTTATCTTTAAAAAGTAACTGGAAAAAACATTACCTAGATTATAATTAGGTATTTAGCTATAACTCTTCGCATGTTTACTTTAAATTTTTGTGAATTAATGATATAACAATTCAGTTGTATATATATATATAATAATAATATACATTTCAAAATATTATAAAGTTAATAGAATAAAATATTTATTTCAATATATAATAACAAAACTTTACAGCATTTAACTGATATATGAATAATGTGGTAAAACACACTACAGAAAATTACTGTCTGTAATATTGAAAGTATGATATTCTCTGAAATAGTAATAAAGGTTTCAAACACATGTATGTAATAATAATGTCATTTTCAAAATGTAATGATTATTATGTAATGATTGTTATGTAATGATTGTTATGTAATGATTGTTATGTAATGATTGTTATGTAATGATTATTCTTTCACCAGCTATGAATAGTTGTTGGGGATTCTGACTGAATAAATTATCTTTCTAAAATATAATTAATAGTTTGTAAATTTTTATAGAATTATGTTAATTAATGATTTCCAAATATACGTGTGCTAATAGCTTTAAGTTCGTTGGCTTTGTTAGCGTTTTAAATAAAGCACATTAGTTAGATATATTTATATGGAATTAATATGACTAAGAATATACAAATAATGTTTGACCATTTTAAGCAATACTATAAGGATCTATACAAAATTTGAAAAAATAATCATATTGAAGCTAATGTAAAAACAATAATTTAATTAAAACAACTGCCACAAAACAAATAATAATATTATATGACATATACAATATATACTAGTCAATATGACATTTACACTGAAAGTACAGAACAATAAGCAGGAAATATTAACATATAAAGGATAATATTCTTAGAAATAAATACTAACATTAATTATATTTGTAGGTATATGCATGTAAATAGAATAATATGGAATAGGATTTATACCAAATTTGTCAAAAAAATATATTGAAACTAAAGTAAATATAATAACTTATTTCAAATAACAACAATAGAATTGTTGCAAGATAGAGTGAATAAGAACATTTAAAGTCACAAAATAGTAGTCTAACAATAACATGTTAAAAAAACAAAATGGCCAAATAAGACAAAATGTAAAAAATAAATACTGTACCGATATTAAAAATGAATAAATAGGGTAAAGAAACAGTAAAAAATACTAATTATATTGATTTCATTTGCTAAATAAATGCAAATGTGCATTTCCTTAACCTACAGCATTAAAGTAATCGATATAAAAACAGAATAATCGATAATAAAACAGGCTAAATATATTTGCAGTCTTCAAGCGGGATATAAAAAATGTGTGCTAAACACATCACATCAAAACGGGCTTTTACTGGAATGCATGTGTACAACGAAAGATTACTGGCATGTGAAGTAGTTCGGATCAATATCATGTTAAAGCTTCCTTACTGAAATGTGTACGTTTGTGTGCAGTAAGACCACACTTGTGCCTAAAATATTTCTGACACACGTCACACTGAAACGGTTTCTCACCAGAATGAATACGTTTGTGAGCAGAAAGATCACTGGACCGAGTGAAGTCCTTGTGACACAACTCACACACGTAGGGCTTTTCTCCCGTATGAATACGTTTGTGCACAGCAACATCATAGGACTGCGTAAAGTACTTGAGACAGACGTCACACTGAAACGGCCTCTCGCCCGAATGGATACGTTTGTGTTTAGAAAGAGCATCAGACCGTGTGAAGGATTTGTGACAAATATCACACTGAAATGGTTTCTCGCCCGAATGGGTGGGCTTATGCTGTGCAAGGTGGTGGTATTGTGTGAAATATTTCTGACAAACATCACACTGAAATGGCTTTTCACCCGAATGAATACGGTAGTGTACAGCAAGAGTGCTGGGTTTCTTGAAATATTTGCGACAAACATCACACTGCAGAGGCTTTAGTTCGCCATTTACAGGCAACATTAACTGGGATGATTCACAGACACCTTCAGAGTCGAAGGCCTCTAAACAAGACATTTTGGCCGAGTTTAGCGCAGGTTGAAGCCGACCGTTGCCTGTGTCGATCACCTAATTGAATTAAAAACAAGGAAAGAAGCGAATGTAAACAATTATAATAACATAAAAGTAGCTTTTACTATGTTTTATTTTATAGTCTAATAATCGATAAACCATAATACAAACGATTAATAAAATAAAATAAAGATGGAACCAAATAATATAAGAATACGCAAGTTAATAGACAAGAAATACGTACACGTTATACAATTTACAAATATTACTATAATTATGTCACAATACATTTAATACATGCATATTATTCTTTACAAAAAGTAACTTATGACATGCATAAACCGTTTCTTTATAAAATCTATGAAATTTGGACGAATTATATATGTACATAATTTCAAAAATTCTTTCGAATAACGGTTGAAGTGCAATTTGAAGTAAACATTTCCACAAATCCAATGATTGATGAAATTGTCCTAAACATTTTAGAACTCCTTTTAGATGTATAGTGGAAAATTATTTGATTGTCTTATATTTGCGAAGGTTCAATTAAGAAATACTATATTATGTTTAAACTGACTAAAATTACAAATACATTCATATTTAGTCATTATAATATGTTTGAATATAACTTGTTAATTAACTATGAATAACGAGCAAACTAGATAGAAGTATTAAATTTTATATCATACCATAATGTCTATAAGGATTATAATAAGCCACAATCTTAATCACAACAACGATCCACTTTTTTCAATTAAAAAACAAATGACAATGTATTGTTTTCATCTTAGGTACTTAATATTTTAAATTAC
Organism: Invenusta paracnida; assembly: GCA_036023295.1. Taxonomy (NCBI): domain Eukaryota; kingdom Metazoa; phylum Platyhelminthes; order Proseriata; family Coelogynoporidae; genus Invenusta; species Invenusta paracnida. The sequence goes on along the minus strand of JAYRBW010057546.1, from coordinate 5,676 downwards.
AATATATAATATAAAACAACACTCGCCTTTTCACCATCAGCATCAATTTCAGTTTTAATTACAACTTCTGGGCGAAGAACAATATCCTCTTCAGAGATACATTCCTGACAAAAAAGATAACGAGTTTTTATTAAACAAAGAAAGCACTTAAAATTAAGTTACATTTATAATCTCTTAAAGAAAACCAAAAAGCTAAAGGAAGTTTCTAAATCGTTATTGGTCATGACGAAAATAAAATAAATAAATAGATAACCACAAAGTCCAAATGCATAACTGTGAAATAGAAGTGTATTTATTTATAGAATAATTTGAACAAGTAGGTTATCTGTCTTCATTCGTAAATATACAGTCATATTAGTATCACATTTGTAACGATTTAATATACAACCGTCATTATACTTCTACACAGGACATTCACACTTTCTCCTGTTTGAAATTCGTACATTTTTAATGAATTTAAAAGATTTCAATCATAAGGATCAAAATGACGAAAAATGAGTCTTTTTAATGAATTACAATCTACAAAACTAGGTGCAAAAAAAGTATGAAATAGGAATTGATGTAAATTAATTAATTTGACTTAAATAGCAAATGAAGAATTAGTAAAATGTACTACAATTAATGCTAATAGCAAAATTAGTACAATATTAATTTTTAAATATTACGGGCTAAAAAAGTTATTAACCACGGGCTACTACAAATTACAAACTACGGACTACTATCAACGGGTTCCATTAAAAAATTACAGAAAAGAAGGAAAATATGTTTTTACAAAAATACAATGAAGTAAATACAAATTTGTGTAGGTCTTTATTAGAAACGTTCGTACGATCAAATTTCTTGTAAGTTGCTATCATCATCGTAAATCTTCCTTGTAAATCATCATATAAATCATTTTATTCAGCTACTTCGTAAAAAAGTTCGAAGGAAAGATCTTTAGTAAGTGACTTTTTGAATTTCAGTGTCCCTAGAAACCAATCGTAACAATGTACAAACAAACAGTAATATGCTATTCTGTATCGCAATATTTAAGGTTGGTATTCAAAGATATTATAAATTATTAATTTACATTATAAAATGTTAATGTTACTTATGATTGACATAAAAATGAAAAATAATATTATTATTTGTATATATTTCTAACTACTTAGCTAAACAAAGTGTAATATTTAACTATTACATTTAAACCAAAAGAAAGCAAGGCAGTGTTTCAAAATGACTTAGCATTTGAATTAGGTAAAACTATTTATAATACGAACTTAACGAATTACTACCGCTAGACATGTAGCTAGCTAGTCCATGCATAGTATGTACGCGATATATAACATAGGACACACTTCGTTCTAATAGTAAATTTAAAACTATTGGAACTTGTGCTAAAGTACTTTACGAGAATCAGTTTTTAAATAAATGCATGAAAGTTATTGTGTAATACTGTACAGTAGAAAAAAAGTATAATGCAAAATAAAGGTCAAGATAAGAAAGGTAATAATAAATAAATATAATATATTACTAACTTTTGTATATTGGCCTTCCTTTGGTGTGTTCTTATCTAATATTGACTAAATCATGACGCAGTTGAAAAATATATTTTAAATATAAAGCAACACGAGTTAATAGAAAGCTGATTCTTTTTTAAAGACGCGCGCATTTAGTGTAGTCACTAACAGTACTACTTCATTACAGTTTAATAAAATTATCTGTAACCAGTGTTAATAATAACATGCTTAACAGTTATAACATTACAAAAAATTAGAGATATTTCATATTTATATAGACTATTTCCTAGAGTATATTAATTAGGTCACTTTGCAAATAGACCCTAGTTTCAAAATAGACATGCAAGTCATGTTTCAAGTAAAGACCCCAGTACAACCCCAGTACATCATGTACAACACTTACTTCGTGCTCCTCTTTACATGTATGTTCAGTTTTTAATTCACACGAAAAGTCAGAACCATTTTCATCTCCTGAATTTATCTAAAAAGTAGGAAAAAATGAATTGGGGTATCAAGAATAAATAAATGACTGAAGACTGAAATATTTGTAATCAGTTATTAATAAGTAGAGTTAATTATAATTAAGTTACGGTAACATTTAAACATTTTTACTAATATAATCATATTAGTATGTTTTAAACGATTTTGTCGTCATTTGATGTACTGTTATCAAATTACACTACAAAAACCAATGAAATTTCAAACGAGAAAATATGAACCGTATAGTCACATTTTCTCCACCAAATCACAAAATTGTATGTTTAGTAAACCAATATATAATTAAGAAAATCATCAAATGTTCATCCACATTGAATAATTTGGTATAATAAAACTAAATAACAAAAAAGATCTATTAAACCTAAGAATATTGAAAAAAATTTAAAACGTTAAAATTTTTGCAATATTATATATATTCAAGGATTATTAAACAATTTGTAAATATTGCAGTATAAAATGTGTTTTATTATCCTTTGTCTGTTCAGAATTGACATTTTTACGCACAAAACATTACATTTAGACAGTGGACCTATTCAGATAAAATAACAAATATCCTTTTCATTTCATTTTTATAAAAAACGCATCCTCTGACTATTACCTCACATTTTTCTTCACCTTCCATTTTTATTTGACACGAAAGATTGAGAGTCTCATTCTTTATTGAATTCATCTAAAATACATATACGGCTCGAATCACGATTTAAAAATAGAATCAAATTAGAGGTAAACTATATTCTAAAAAGGTAAATAAGAAATTAATATCTCTCTCTTATATTGATCATCATTCACTAGGTAGTTGACGTGGCGTATATATAATTTTAAAGTAAATAACATAGGCATCGTTATGTATATATAAATGTTGAAATAAAACAACCACAGAAAAATTAGATGTAACTTGAAAATACTTAAAAATTAATGCTTATATATTTTAAAACAATTTTCGGCTTTTCCATGACATAAATAACATGGTTCATAGCAGATGATTGAAATTAATTTTCCTGACTATGATATCTACATATAGTTTTCGCTATCCTTGCACAATTTAAAATCCACATAAAAAATATTTTTAGATAATAAAACTTTGTGTTGCAATATGCTGTGTACACAAATGATTATATAATTTAATAATTATCAGCATTACACAGTAAATCTTGCAGATAATATAGGTACATACATATATAGATATGTTTTTACCGCATACAGGCATCCGAACAGACTATTCTAAAATTTCCGGAAAAACATTATCCTGCTCACATTTTTAGGTCTTATTATCTAGAATGCATATAAATGAGTGTCCAGATATATCTTATAGTATATTATGATGTTTGAGAAACTACTTTCATAAGACACAATTTTTGAAGTTATAATTCACAGGTCAATCTATCAATCTAATTATCTCGGAAATATTTTTGAAAACTGTATGTTATATTTATTGAATATAGAAAGCAATGTTTAATCATTGGTTTCAATGAGAAATCAATAACCACTGACACCTTTTAAACTCCATTGATTTATTACAATATATCGGATTTTGACATATGACAATGATTATCATTGACATTTCATGTTAAACCATTTTTTTATTTATACTAAAATAATAAATACAGTATATTGGTTTTTGATATATGACAAAGATTTTATATTTCAGTGACATTGGATTTTAAACCCATTTTTTTAATTTATACAAAATAAAAAAATTTCCTGACTAATTTTTAATTTTCCTGACCACTTTCCATTTCGTTGACTTCCCTGACCGCTATGAACCATGAATAAATACTTAATGATTTGCTTTTGAAATATTACTAATCCAATTTTTAGAAAATAACTCTAGTTTAAACAAACACAGTTTTATATACACAAGCAGTATACCTTATTTTCCAGCTTCATATCCATAGTTTGGTTTATCAGCTCCAAATAAATGGAGAATTATGTTGTATTGCCAATAACAGAGCGCCTGAAAAGGTTATAATAAAGATAAACATAGGTAAGATATACGTTGTTAATATGACAAGGCTAAATTGTAGAAATTTGACCTTAATTATTAAATTGATAAAAGGTCCTTATCTGGTTTTATGAATTTCTAAAACACAAATTAATATGTTGACGAAGGCCCTAGCTCTCCCGCTTTAATGGCCATAACCACATGTGACTTTGCGAGCTTGTTTCATAGATAATGCTTAGAAAAGGGTTGCCACAATGGAAATTGTTCAAAATGGTTTTAAAAAGTGCGGAACCTATCCGATCGATAGGGACATCTTTACTGGACATGATTTTGTCGGGGATATCTTAACAAGTGCAACCTCTGGCCACAAGTGCAACCTCTGTCCACTCGACTTTGGCGGCCCCAAGTGCAACCGCTGGCCCCTTGACTTCAGCGGCCACAAGTCCAACCCGGTGTTAAAAGAACTGACGGCCCACTTGCGGGCCTTTAGCGACCAGTGGGGTGACTTTCGGCAAATAAAAATATAAATTTCTTCAAAATTAACATTAATTAATGTTAATTCAGTGATTAAATGTCTCAAAATGACTTAAAGAATAGTGAAAAATCATTTTTGAAACCTTTCTTAAATCTGAGGGTTGACCGAAAGTTGCCAAAAAAGCGTTAAGGTTTACGCTGATCGTTGGGTAGTCCAGTTTCTTTGGATAAGAATTGTATATACATTTGATAAAATGACAATATTAAATTTATTCATATATGAATGTATGCAATGACATCATAATATTTAATCTTTCTAAAATCTGGGGGCCAACAGATGTTAATCGTAGATGCACGTTTTCTTTCGGTCAAGTGGAAACTTTTACCACAGTTAACTTAATTTTTGCATATATTTGCAAAAAATACATTAAAATTATTTGTAGTGATTTATAAATATAAATATATAAATATTTTAACATTTTATACTTATAACATGATCTCTGAATATATAAATAAATTATGTAAAGGTACGTTGATAATATTTTTAAGGAAATATATAGGACACAATATGAATATATAGATTTACTAAAAACTTTTTAATTTGCTCTGAGAATTTTATCTGAGTAAATCTAAACACTAAAAATAATGTTAACATTTAATTTAACATATGGAATATTGATAATAGTACAGATTTAACAATTCAACATGTGTCTTTCAAGAGACCATTGCCAATTGCAGTATATGTTGGTCTGAAAAAACAGACTTTTCTAGTTTTGTTGCTAATCTTCACAAAGAACTGTTGCTTTTTAAATCTTGTGGAAGTTTGTAAAACTCATATTAAAATAATTGATGTTCTTTTTATATGAGATGCTCCAGCCCGTTCTTTTCTCCAGCAAGTAAAGGCTCATTCAGGTTACAATGCATGCTCTTTTTGTCGTATTCATGGTATTTATGATGGTAAAAAGAGCCAGCAAAGAGAAAGAGACATCTACTTAGTGACACTGACAGTGACTTAGAGTAATATATATTTATGATATGTAAATGATTTATTTATATGTAATTTGTATAACATGATATTTATTTGAGACTACCGGAGTCTTCCAATACATGTTTAATGGATATTAGGGGAAGTAGGGGTAAAATGACATACTGGGGTAAAATGAAATTTCCATATTTCAACAAATTTACAATGTGTTTGTCAGTATTTCGTAGTTAAAAATATTTCTTTTAGTGTGCTAAATAATTCCAGACGTAAACAAACAA
>JAYRBW010057535.1:0-10896 GCA_036023295.1 Invenusta paracnida | reverse complement strand
TATACCTCGTTTTGAGTGGCAATTCTTAGAGATTTACCAGGTAAACCATACTGGACCTCCTCGGCCGCCATATATTAATGCTAAGGAGAATAAGTCTATTTTTGACCACTAATAAATCAGGCTAGATGCATTAAAAAGCATATTTTTGGTATCGCTAAAGAACAAGCGCTAAAGAACAAAATGTACATGAGATGAACTTTTGAAAGGGTTTCTAGATACTTTTTTTAAAAGAGGTCAATTTTGATGAAAAATTGTTTATTCTTCCTCTTATTATTTTTGTTTTTATTTTCGTCAGCCTAGTTGATTGATATTGAAGTTTCTTCGGAAAATACATTTTCTACATAAAATTGATCTTTTTAGAATAAACGCTGAATTATTTTTTATACACTTTTTATTATTTTTTTTAAATATAAGCAGTACAACAGTCTTGTCTACAATATTAACAAAATAAAATCGCAGATTTAAGTGAAAATAAAACTAACTACACATTTGACAGAAAACAATATGAGATTAAATCAAAATGTAGCTATTTCGAAGCAAAACGAACAATTGCGATACGAAAGATATTTTAAGATTCTATTTTGATAAAAATATTTAATTTCCATATTCAAGCGTTTAAACTAAAATATATAAAATTGCGTACAACTCATACTATTTACAAAAGATATAAAATAATTAAATCATATGAAAAAATTAAAACGACTAAATATGAAAGAATATTTTTTGTACTATTTCAGAATTTTATGATTAAATAATTATTATTATTTACGTTGTATGCATGAAATTATATTAATATAAAAATATAAAAAAATGATTTGATGTTTAAACAAAAACGACCACGTCGCAAGAATGAAAGCCATTAAACGAGCTCCTCAAAAGAAAAACGTTGAAATTATATTGATGAAATGAAATACAGCTATTAAAAAATTGATATAAAAAGGATGCCAAGATTTAAAAAACAAAAGTTAAAATTATAATGGTGATACCACATAGTACAGCCATCAAAGAAATTGATGTAAACATGGCGCCAAGATATAATTGTTACAATACTTTCTTTTTAAAATGCATAAACGTATAGATCAATATGGAAAATAGGTATACGTCTAAACTATAAAATTCATAAAAATATGACAACAAAAAATTTGACAAATGGCAATGGAACATTTTTACAAAATTTTTTTACATTTTTCATGAAACCCACATGAAGGCAAAAGTGGATATTTTAAGTAAGTTAATATTTACAACTTAGTAAAATAATATAATTTATACTATTGCCACGATTTTTTCATAATTGTTGTCGTCATATTTTTATGAATTTTACAGTTTAGACGTATACCTATGTTCCATATTGATATATACATTTATGCATTTAAAACAGAAGTATTGTAACAATTATATCTTGTTCCCATGTTTATATCAATTTCGTCGATGGCTGTACTTGTATCATCATAATAATGTTAACTTTTTTGCTTTTTAAATCTTGGCGTACTTTTTACATCAATTTTGAATGGCTTTATTTCATATCATCAATGTCATTTCAACGTTTTTTGAGGAGCTCGTTTCTTGGCTTTAATTTTTGTGATGCGTTTGTTTTTGTTTAGATAATAATATAATAAGTTTTTAATAACGATTATAAATAAATAAACAAACAAACACACCAACAAACAAACAAACAAACAAATAAATTATATTTTAGTATGATTGTGAGATAACATGTATATTAGGGAATAATATACAATTGTAAAAGAAGAAATTTCCCTTCAATTATTTCTAAGAAAAACAAACTTATCAAATGGAAAACTGGTTTAAGACACGTTGTTATTCATATAATTTCCTAAACAAAAAGTATCAAAATTCCATTTTCTCACTCCATATCAAACCTTGCCTTTAGTACGTAAAGACCCATCGCAAAGGCTGCTCTCAGTCTGTTACTGTGAAGAGTCGTTAAATAACTTGCACGCATATACTCTAATCCAGGTATCGGAGTACAACATAGACGGTCTATGGGTAGTGTAAATCTGAAGAAATTCTACTCGCGCCATTTGTGCTTTGGAACTGGAAACGAATTCAATTTTGTGGTAATAAGCTGCTTGAAACGGTACTGTAAGTGCGTTCGAATGTACGATGCTCCCTCCTGTCCCTACTAAAAGGGAACTAACAAGTGATGTTTGGTTGAACCAAACCCACTTGAATTAAATGGTTATCAAAGGCGAATGTTGCCAGCTCACTCCAGATACATACGTGTGTTATATGTATATTCAATTTATATAAGTGTAATACAAAGATGCATGCATCTTTCAAGAACTATTATATAGTATATATAATGTGCTTTACTATAGATAATATAGTTTTCTTGGTAATCAACGGGTTGTCTGGTTTGAGTATTAAGTTTCCTACAATTTTGTACAAACTAAGTTTCAATCTGAATATACATACATTTACACATAAGTCTTGAGGAATTTGCTTTCTTTGTAATATATTTTATTATAAAAATGATGTAGCTATTTCAAAATAATTATATATGATATAAATATTATTATGTATATAAATAGAAATAGAAACTATAGATCATGAAATATACGTATTAAAAGAAGAATGCAAATGAAGCATTTAACGAAAAAATGTATTATATATTTCTTAAATAATTATACATATATATATTATACATTGACTAAAATAAAATTATGCTATATCTTTGCTGAAACTTGATTATAGTAACCTTTATTCGTAAACTATTTCTGACAAGAAATACAAAAATGCTAAGAGCAATTTTGAAATACAGGAAATATGTAAATATCGATCACAATTATAAATTCAAATACGTTTTATTGCAAATTTAACCGTCATCTATAACTAGCAGATTTTGCCTGAAATGGGCATTCCTGCTAGCTATTCAGTGTGGTCATTAAGTCGTAAATTATAGTTCTACTGAGTGCAGTTATTGAGAGAAATTAATATCTCTATAGAGAAAAGTTTTATGTTGATAATCAGCACAAATGTTATCCCAATAATAGACCCCTAATTATAAGGAAATGGACTCAAATGTTAATAATATCGTGTTGATATTCTGTTCTTTTGTTAGAAATAAAATTTACGCGAAGTATTATTTTATCGTTACGCATAACACATAATTGATTTATTATTGATTTTTGTATGAAGGTTTACGAATGATTTTTTTAATCTATGTTATTGTTAACGGGAATATAAAAAGAAAGATGGCTTGCTAATGATGATAAATGGAGAGATGATACGTTGTTTATATTACAATATAAACAACAAATTAATAAATATATATACTAATCATTTGGAAAGTTAAAAAAAAGTATGAATGTTGTGAAATTTATTAGTGTTAAAATTTATTCAATTGATATTGGTAATAATCACCTATTGAAAGCAGATAGATATACATATAGTACACATATTAGAGGATCAAAGAGATCAAAAGGGTTGGAAACAAAACTTTAGCAACTTATTTGATGCTTTAATTTGCAGATTTGTCTCAAATTTTGTACTAAGCAAGTAAACACCAGTCAGTCTATACGGAATATTCGACTTAAAAATCTATATGTGCGTGATATATTTTAAATCGATAACATTTAAATGCATGATAAATTTGATATTTAAAATTTATTAACAGTACAATAATATGCATAAACAATACTAACAGTGGCAATAACAGTATATCATATTTAGCAAACTTCAAAATATTTTAAAATGATGCTTTGATATATTAGTCAATAATTTTATTGTTGACAAAAGGCTATTGTTGAATATTTTTGGATCAATATAAAAAAATTATTAAGTATTTGAATAATAAAATATAGGGATTGATTATTTAGGTGCAAACAGCTGATTCAAAATTCCTATTTTGTTTAGTATGTTTTAAAACAGAATATTACTATGTAACTAGAATATACCTTCTTGTGTACTTCTTGAATGTACCTACCTAAAGTTCCAATTAAATGTAATTTACTCATTTTATTTTCTAAATAACTTCAAACAAAAATGTACTGATAATAAACATACATTTATGAACTATTTTCCGTGTAAGTTTTATCTATTCACTTAAAAAACAAAATTTAAAGAAATATATAAATGCGTAAAAATAGCATTTCTTTATAAAATCTAAATATTTAGAAATTAATTATATGTAATTATGTGTAATTTCCTCGATAATTAGATTATTTATCAAAAACCATACAGAAGTTACAAACTACTCAGACAATATTGTAAAATACGGTAATTGCCAAAATTACAGGAAAAAGAAAGCAATTTTCTACTCAATATAAGGAAGTAAAGAATTATTGGTTTATAGAACTTTCACTAAAAATGACATATACAATTGAAACTTTGCCAATAGGAGATAAAAAATACGAATGGGTATTAGTTCGTAATGTTCTGAAAGATGCTTTTAAGTTTAAAACCTTTGTTCACATTTTCATTGTTTTAAATGCGATAGAGTTGCGTTGGTAAAAAGCCAGAAATCATAACAATTTATAAATAGCAATATATATATTCTACGTGATAATTATAAAAATTAAAGTAAAAACTCTGTGAAAGGTATCTCACATTGGGCTAATTTTAAACAAATATATTAAGTGATATATAAAAAATAGTTTCAAACTATTTTTTAATTATTCGTATATTGAAATTTGTGAATTTCACTAATCTTAATATTAACATGGATAACATAAATAAAGATATATTAAATTATATATAATTAGGTACTCATATTTTTTATTCCGGCAATGGTAAATACATAATTTTTGAATATTAGTCGAAAAGACTCAATGTTACAAATGAATTTTACGTACAGTATCTTTATACTAACTCTACAACTCTACATTTAATGAAACTAATTAAGTCAAGGTTTTTTCTATTAACAAATTTCGAGTAATAATTTCTCTTATGGTTTTATTTTAAGAGAGCTTATTAAAATAGTTCTTCAGTATCCGCTAATTTTATTTAAAAAACTATACTATACTTTAGGGTGAGTTGCAAATTGATGAGACGGAAATGTAATCCGCATATTGTATTGAGATAATATTTGTAATGCCGCAATTCAGTCATTATGTAATGTAATTTTAAATACCTATTTGTTTCCGTTTGTCTTTATAGCATAGAGGAATAATAGACGACGGTTCAACCATTACATTGATTTCATTTTCATTTTGTCGTAAATTTGGATAAATTAGGTATTTATAAAGAAGTATAAAATATGCATTGTAAAATAATTTCCCGACTAAATGTGATTTTCCAATTATTATAAAGTTCCTAGGCTGTCTGACAATTGTAATATATTAAACATATACCAGGGACTTATACCTATATTAACGGATTTTACATTTTAAAGAGGATTCTTTTATTTAAGGCTTTTAGGTATCGAAAGAGTAGTTTTAACTAAAATCAATATCAATAGAGTTAAAACTATCTATCAATACTCAGGTAATTGTCATCTTATAGCTAGAATATTATCAAATTTAATTCAGAACTAATTCTAAACTTTTATGTAATCAAGTAAGTCATTAAATACAATGTAAAATGGAATTTAAAAAATACACATTCATTGAAGGTCTACTTATTAGAATACAACTATATATGTACATAATAGAGTGAAGTGTATTACAATACATACGATTTTATATTCAGTATGTTCATTAAAATATTGATAATTGTAATAACTCAAATATTACATTTAAGAATTCTTTAAAAATATTGATCACAGTTTAAATATGTGTATTTTTTTGGTTTACTTCTATTCGAATGTAAAAGTTCTTTCATTGACGATATTAAATTACTAAAAATAACACTCTTAAAAATAACCAAATATGAAAATATTTATTAAAGCATATACCTACTCTTATATATATATTATGTTTTATTTTAACTTAGCAGTTGGAGTTAATATACATACATAAGTGAATATGTGTTGCATAGTATGAATATAGAAATCTGATATCTGTTTTCTTTACCAATTTATCTACTGTACATTGAAGCGGTTGATAAATGTTAATATTTACTAGTAATGATACACATTAAACTTTTGGCAAGATTATGTGACACTTGAAGTCAACAAATATCGTGCTTAGGCATATAATAAAAAGTATTTACTTTGCACGCAAAACTATATTTTTATAAACGGGTAAATACAATTTTTATCTACAATTGCTTTAACCTGTATCTAATTATTCATAGAAAAAAGCAAATGAAGGTTTTAGTCGTATCGCATGATGATGATGAAAGAACAAGTATGGTATAGCTGAATGGGCAGATCACAAGATCACTTTATTTTCTTTACTGTCAAATTGTATCTATGTATTTATAAACAGCTCAGAAGGTCGCGTACATCATTAAATGAATTCTTGTCTGTATCTTTCCATATCTATATTTTACTAACCTTATTGCTTACCTTCAATTAAAATAAGAACCCTGTTTTACGCATATAACCTCATATGAACAATGGCACTTAATTACTGCCGTCTTTGATCACAAAATAGAAAATTTGGCTCTAAATAATAAGGTTTCCGTATGTATGCTACAAACATATATAGATACACCTATATCTGTATATTTAAAAAATAAAAATAGATAATCTTATTTTTTATAATGCGCAGTTCTTCTTTCTTCTTATTATAGCACAACAATTGTTAACACATTATAAAAACATAAATTATTATTAAATATATACTTTACATTTTGTATTGTACATATCTGAAGCATTATTCTAGGACTGATATGGTTAATGCAGGATTAATGTCAAAAGCGGTTGAATAACTTATAATGACTATTGATCGATTCTAATTTATATTTTCTATCATGTCTATCTTATTAACTCCCTGAATGTAGTTTGCAGCAATAGTAAAAAAAAACGCTTTTCAGAAGACAACTTTGAAACATTAATTAAATCAGTAAAATAGTTTAATTAAATGAACACGAAAATATATTCAGAATACTTCCAAATGTAAATGAACACAAAAAAAAACCCAACTCAGTTTAATTTTTTTTATTGCACTGTCATCGATATTTTATTATTAAATGTCAAAATGAGACATCTAACCCAACTATATGACATGTATAGTTTCCTTTTAATATAAATAATCTCTTTGTGAATAGATTCTGTAATAATAGATGGAAATAATATATAACAGATCTAAAATTAACTTTCTATCTTGAGTTTTTGTTAATATAAATAAATAAATAAATAAATAAATATTATATTAAATATATTAAAAACCAAACTTTTCTTTCGATACTTCCGATTTCCTTCGATTCGATTTTTTAGAATTAAATATTGCACGCACATTTTAACTGGTTACACTGCGTTATAAGCAAGTTATAAATACAGCATTGGTTGTTTTATATGGTTGTTGATTATGTATGAAGATAATTGATATATATAAATATTTATTTTTCCTTTTAAGATTAATGACAATTGTTAGATGCCCATATAGTTAAAACGTTTGTTCGATCTGGATTTATGTATATATCAATAAAACACAATTCAATCGATTGTGAATGTCAGTATGTCAGAAATAATTATTGTTTTATTTTGTACATGTATCAAGTTATTAAATATTATCAAGAAGAAGTGATATTTTACAAACCGAAGAATTCTGTTTTTGGAAAAGCCTGTCACGTAAAATAGTACAGAGAGAAAAAAAATAAGGGGAATCAATATTATTTACCTTTCCTTAAGTATTATCTCAATAAAGGATATACATTTCCAAAGTCGAAAAATAAATTTACACCTAATAAGAAGTCAACTATGAAGAGCTTGATTGATTAATATGCATAACACAGTCATCGTCGAAGCCGAAGGACGATCGAAGAAGAAGAAGAAGAAGAATATGCATATCTATCTTTTAATTATAGTAAGAAAGTTTGAAATTAAAGTTAAACAACTTTGCATCTAGTTTATTCGTAATACGAGTAGAAGAATTCTTATTATACATAGATATATGCATAAGTTGGTATTTTAATTCAAACAAAAATTATAGCCATTAATTTAATCCACTAATAACTGTTTTATTAGATAAATTAAAGGAACCTTATTTAAATGTGTATATAGTCTTAAATTTTGTATCTATATAAAAAGGTACATATCAAAGTTATAAATAATAAAGGTTTAAACCTATAAATTCTCAATATGAATGCTTTTGTATGTTAAGTTATTTTCATGTTTACACATACATTTTTTGTGCTCGTAATTGAAATTATTGCGAAAATAAATTTTACCGAAACATTTGACTTCTTTCTAGAAATGACTTTTACGAATTCAAAGTAAAATAAATGAGGATTTTGATGTCTATATACTGTCTGGTTTCCGACTCTCAGTCCCAGCATTGGTGTATACCACAAGTTAGCACTAAAAAAATAGATGTATTTATGTTTTGCAAATGTGAATTTTTGGTATATTTAATTTTTCCGGACTAAACTATTACAAAACTTTGAAATTTTTTAACACGAGGATATTCAAATTGTAATACAATTTCCACATTAAAGGCCCCAAGAGAATCGTTTACTCAGTACGATATTCAGTACTCAGTACATGTTACAATATTTAGCTAGAAATATTTCAGTAAAAAATAACATAAAATGTTAACCTGATACAGTCTGAAGCAAAAGAATTATGTCATGGGACTTTTCTAGAGAACTAAAAATTAACAGGTGCAAGCAGTTTTTGCTAAAATTATTTTAATTGAAGCTTATTTGCTTATCAATCTGACCGAATATAATTTAATATTAGTTTTCTAAAAAAACATTTTACATGTATTATATGTTTTATAAAACAGAATTTTGAAACAGAATACGAGTAACTAATTACATTAAAATTGCTGTTTTTAAAATTATGTCTAATGTTTTCAATTTAACATTGAATTTTGGAAAATATAAGAAAGCCTATTCTAATTATGATCATCAATATTTTTTTCGAATAAAATGATTGACATGTATTAGATAGCCTTAACCATAGAGTAAAGAATACCTCTATAGAGTAAATATCTACATAGTAATAGAGTAAAGAGTACCTTTATTTACTCTATGACCTTAAGCCTAAGGCCCCAACCTTCCCTCAGAAAATAGAATTTGACTACATTCATGAGAGAGATGCAGAATAATTCAGTTGTGTATATTCTCCCTTTGTAGTGCAAGATGACTCACAAGTGAAGTTTCTGACTGTTGAAGTGGACGGGGCAGAATACAATCTAATCTTTTTGGATTCATCGGCAGATCTCTTTGATGGAAAACTTGAGGTATACGAGTAGATACTATATCCATATATAGTTAAAAGCTATAACAAAAAACACTGTCAAAACTGTTTAATTCGTATTCTTAGGAGCATCCTATATGTTCATTTATGTTTGCTTCGCTTATTTTTGTTTTTATTAATTTAGACGAATCAACCATACGTTAAAAGTGGGTTGTAAATCCTAAAGAATGGTTTATATCAAACAAAACATAAAACACATTTATTTTTAAAAGGAATAAATTGTGACTATAATAAAGCGATCTGTTTAATGCAGGAAGAAGATTTCCGTACAACACTCCAGTGCAACTAACTGAATTGAGTATAATCTGAACCTAAATATAATTGACATATATTTTCTCTAAAACGAATCAACCTTGAAAATGCAATTTGTTGCCATTGTTTTACTCATTTATTGAATTATTGCAAAAGAGTGAGTTCCAATAAAATGTAACATCAAAGAACACTTTGTTATAAATTATATAGAATAATATATTAAATACGAGTTATTTTTATTAAGATATTTGTTTTTCTTAATTCTCTTGTTTAATAACAATTAGTATTACACATGAGAGGTATTCTAATCTTCTAAAAAAGGATGATTTCATTGAGGGCTTATCCAAAGAATTCATTAAAATAAAGTAAATGAAAATCTTTTTTTGTAGAAATATTATGCTATAGAAGTTAGAAATGATATATATGTGTGTGTATATATAGACATATAACTACATAATGATAAACATTAAGTAATAATTGACTGGAACTTCAACTCTGGTGATAATGATTTCAATCGATACTATATACTATTTGAATATATAAAAGCCTCTTCTAAATAAAATAAAATAAAATAAAATAATGTAATATCTTAAATATTGAAATATTAAACGGTATGCTTAATAAAATAGTTTAGGGTATAATTGTAATGTTATATTTGTCGGACAAGTTACGCCCTTTAAAATGTATACAAATTATTCAAAAATAGACAAAAGTCTTGAAAAATAATTTGTTAAAAACAATCATACTACTTTATGCCACTGCTGCTTGATACAAATGTATATAACTGATTGAAATAAATCTATTTTCTGACTATTTACAATGTGATGCATATAAAACCAATAAGAGTTGAAACTCTGTCTATTATTGCTTTGCAAATTTCCTCAAATTATAACCAACATTTTATGAAAAAATCTATAAATACCTTAAGCCGATTTCCCAAAGGTATATGCTGTTTTTTTCGCATGAATGAAGAATTATATGTCAATGTTAAATATATTCCCATCAAGCAAATATGGATTTTTGATAAAATTATATATTTTGCAAAGCAAAATTTAGCATAAAATTAATTAATAAAAATTTACACAAAGATAAATATCAATTTGCAACAAAACTTTAGAAACTATTTACATATAATTCTTACTTTTTGAATAAGTCACATTAATATATTTAGAACTAAAATTCACCGCGTTGATTAAGTTTTTCTAAACGAATATATATACTTTGACATATTAAACCTTATTTGATATTCTAATAAAAAGAAAAGTCAGACATTTTAACATAAAGTTTTAATAATACGAAATTTAAACACTTTCGTCAAAATGTATTTGTCTTCATCTGGGAATTACAAAATAAGCGCTATGGATATTACAGATATA
>JAYRBW010057524.1:0-10897 GCA_036023295.1 Invenusta paracnida | reverse complement strand
GGGAGGGGGGGTCTTTGTTCTCGGGAACAAAGGGGGGGGGGGTGGCCTCGCGGTCCACCTCCCTACTACTAGTGATATTAGAGATTTTTTATTAATACTGCGCTGACAACATGGCAACAAATACATATATTGCCAATTAGCGACTATGTCGTAGTTGTATTAGTCCTTGTTATAGGTATATACGAGGACAACGCAATTGTTTTAATACATTGAATTTATATTATATTTATATTATAGTATTCCGCGTGTATATATTTTTAAGATATAAATGTGATTTTTATAGTTGCATTTAAAAGTTATTATAAATTAGTTAATTAGCTCCA
Source organism: Invenusta paracnida (assembly GCA_036023295.1). NCBI lineage: Eukaryota > Metazoa > Platyhelminthes > Proseriata > Coelogynoporidae > Invenusta > Invenusta paracnida. Next base: position 10,574 of record JAYRBW010057524.1, on the reverse strand, counting down.
TCCGTTACGTTGGAATTCCATGAATTCATTAAATTGTTCCGTACATAGGTATTTATTATTGCTTCATACCCGATTTCTTACACGTCAGAAATTGAATACAGCTGAATATATCTGCATAAACTATTTTATTTTCTTATGCAAGTGAGAAATCGTTTTTGTACTGGATATTATATTTGTTCAGACAATCATTCATTCTGGCTGGTGTCTCTAGATGAGTTAGAAAGTACAATTCACTCTTGACATATTGAGCGATCGAATCATTTTCCTAATCACCACTGTATAAATTTGTAGTAATGGAAATAATTAGCGTAATGGTCGATGGTTTATAAGACCAGTAATCAAGTAATACTCCATCTCCATTTATTTATATAAATCCAAGTAAATCATAGTCAATTAAATCATCTAATACACTATATATAAAATGATTTTAAAACGACTTCAATCTGCATTTAATCAACTTTTATAGAGGGTTCATACTGACTACCGATGAACCTATATTTTGTACGAGGAGGGATACTTAAAATGCACGTTTCCATGTTTCATTCTTTTTTTTACAAATATTAGTTTGTCAACCTGACCCAATAATTAACATTCCAGAGAGGTGCTTCAGCTATAAATCAATCATATTGTGTATGAGGATGCAAACTTTGAATAAATATTTTTATGCAAATATTTGACTACTTTTCAATTAAATAAAAATGCAGGATATCATATTCTGCTCAATTTTTGTTATAATAAATAGTAATTATATTTCATACTTGAAGTATAATATGATCCACACAAAAATTATAGAAAAAGCATGTTATCGGTTTCTTTTCTATAATTCATTATTTTCTTTATTTATAACGATACTAAGAAATACATATTCTGTTATATCTTAATATATAATGCATTCCACATTTTGATCGTGTTTTACGAATAATATTTGATTCAATATTTTCTACATTCAAATTATTATTATGAAGTCATAGACATTTTATGTCTATATAACTATCTATTAAGTCAACAAACATATATATCTATATAATTAATGTATTTCTCTATTGCAGCTATATTTTAAATTTTTATATATTTTATGATGTTCATTGTTGATTAATTCTAATGTCTACCATACCGTTGAGTTTGTAATATGTTTATATATAATAAACGTTAGTGTTGTGTTTCATGTCAATACTCGATAGCAATTATATTTTAAAATTATGTTTATAATGATTATAGAGTAAAGAGTAAAGAATATAGTATATTTATTTACATAAATTAATTTAAAAAAATCATATTTTCCATAGATCATGACATTCTTCTATATTTGTTAGATTCACAAGACAACACCATAAACATTGATTCATTTTCGTTTCAATTCATTAATATAAACAATTATCTTATGTCTATGATAACGCCTAGAAACCCGTTCCAAATATTAAGGAAGGGGTCAGATAGCAAACTAAGGAGCAATTTAGGGGGTCGGGGTGCAAAGTCCCTTACAATTTAGTAAACTTCATATTTCCCAACCCTCCAGGATCTCCAGTCATGTCTATAATCTAAACTCCTTCATTTTTTAGTATCCGTGCCGACAAATTTAGCTGATGCCTATTGATTGGAGAGATTACGAGTGAAAAAGGAAAGGGAAGGGTTGTTATATAGTAAAGGTACAGATAGGGGAACTAAGTGTATAATTATAAATTTTTTCCCAACATAATTTAGTAATAATTCATGGTAAATTACATTTAAGCCGAGAACTACGTAATTATTTCTATTATTACTTAGTCTTCGATTCAAGCTTTGTGGGTATATATAAATCTTAATTAATTATTCGCCATAGGCTTAAACTAAGCAATCGATAATAATTAGCTCAATGCTGCAGCACAAATCAGTTTGTTAAATCCGAGTAGCCAAGTATGTAGGACTCCTGTCTTCTAACCCGAATGTAGCAAATTCGATTCCCTGTACATACTCCTGGCTTTAACAAACTGATTAGCTATTGCAGCATTAAGCTAATTATCGATTGATTAATTTAAGCCTATAACAACTAATTTAATACGATTATTATATACATTCCGACATAGATATAAATTATTTGTTTAACTCTACATAAAAAAGAAAGAAAAAGAGGGAGAAAAAAGAGAAAAAGAGGGAGAGAAAAGTAGAGAGAAAAAGAGGGCTATTTATATCTATGCATTCCGATATATAAAAATGTGAATGCAATTTACTTTATATTATAATTAGCGGGATAAGCCACTTATATATTATATAAATATATAATTTAGTAAATATATTTCCCAGAAAGTAAACACGAAAAAACATAGAGTTGTATAAATCATGTAATTTTTGCAAGCAAATATCTTATATGCCATAATAAATGACATAGTATCACGAATTTTATAAATACATAATAATATATAGTCAGTAGTGTATTATAACATGTTATATACAAAACGAGGTCAACAGTAAATAATTATAACAAACTCATAATTTATTAAAAGAGTAAAAATCACGTGTATATAATTGTATATGTATATATATATTTGTCATAAGGACATACTAGGTATCTGTCCAATCAATTTTTACAGTTGTGTAATGAACAATAGTTGTAGAAATAACATATTATGACCATAGCACACGTGTGTTTAATATTCTTAAATAATATAAATTAGTTTTTTTAACTGAATCAAAATGAAATATACCGGAAAACCAATATTATGAACATTAAATTGATGGGAACAAAATCAGCGTTTTCAACCATCTGATTGTTTGTAGTTCCTTCCATTAATTGCAATTTGACTAAGCTTTACTAACCAAACTAGTACATGTACCTTCTTAGGAAGCAAAATAAAAATGGAGCGGTGAAATGGCATAAATACAGTACCTGATGTCATCTTCAATTTTGATGAATATGTAGTATATGTAGTATATGTAAAACTCTGCAGTATAGGTAATATTCTTGTATGTAATAACATTTCTGATCCATTAACCGGGTGTGTTTGCCATTTGTCACGGTGATTTGTCATTTAGTTTTCAATTAAAATAACTGTAGCAGTGATAATATATAATTATAGGTATAATCAATATATATAAAAAAACAGTTTATTATAGTATCGGATTAAAGTTTTCAGCTAATAAGTAGAAGCATCAATCTATTATATCTATGTACATATTATCTAAATTAAATAATAAACATTTGTAATAATAATCTAAATATCACGGGCAGCATAGTTTTGATATTTTCTTTAAAATCTATCACGTTACATGTAATAACTGCGTATAACTGTTGTATAGCGTTGAATGATCGTAAAAGTATTTTACATTAAAGTGTTGGATGCATGGGTATATTGTCTATACAATTAAACAATAACATAATATTATAAAATCCAAAAGAAGACTTATCATTTAATACGCTGTGTTGGGAATCCTAAAATATCCATAATCAGTCAATTTAAAAAGAATGAAACAGAATAAACAAAATGAGGTAGACAGAAAAGTGAAATAAGTATAATCGTTTTTATGGCTAGGAAGAAGATGGATATTCAAGGTCACTCTCAGAGAGAATCGTCGATGAATTGAATTCGGTAGAAAAGCACTTCTTATAATTCCTTTATTTACTGCAGAGTAAGCACTACTGAAAATGGGGAGCTGTAAATGCGAGATATCTATGCGTATATGTATGTATGTGTATTTATATATGCTAGAATATACTTTCATGAAGTAATATTTGTATATTTAGAGTACCTATATATCAAATGACTGAATTTAAATAGTCTTTTTATTAATATTATATTTAAAAAAATGTTTTTTTTATAAAAGAAGACTATATATCAAACGTACACTCAGTGGTAAACAAATGTTAACTAATCAGTAAAAGATAAAAATCTACTAAATAAAATTCTATGAACCTGTCCATTCCTTAGTGTTTTCATTTTGAAGATAAAGGGCATTCTATTTTAAATTTGAAAGATATATACATGTAAACAAAGTTTATTTAATTGCAGAAGAGCTCGTACATACAGAGCTCGTATAAACAGGGGGATTTCCTTGATTTCTAAAATTGAAATTCAAAGTTTCATTAGAATGAGATTCGATTATTTTCTAGGTTTCTGAATGACAAATCAGAATAATTCTAAACGATTATAAAATTGTTCTGTTTATTAATGTTATTATCATAATGTGATATATAATGACCAATATAAGGACATAATTTAATAAAAATAGTACTTTTTCCAAAGTTTCAGCGACAGACTTTTATTTTCTTATAAAGTCAAATAAGGCTATTAATATATATATGCTTACATGTTTCTAGATTAAAATTAATTACGAATTTCAGTTTTTCAAAAGATTCTGCCACCTACAATTTTTCGAGCATCTGTACGAGCCCTACACAGAAGACTCATGAAAACAGGAAAGAGAAGGGTAAGAATTACAGGCTAGCAGGTGAGCTAGTCAAAGCTGGGGTCACACAGCGCTGCCCTCAGTAGTGGAAGTTGTGAGTGGGTGATGACTAGGTCCACACTGCTGGGACGCTGAGGTACAGGAGGAGGTGGTGAGAGCCGGTGACGGTGCAGAGGGAGCTGGCTTCACGTCAAAACAGGTGATCATCATGATGTGTGACTTGCAGGCGTCCACCCGCTTCCGCAGGATCTCTGTCTCTTTCTCCAGGGCCTCCATGAAACTGGCATCTTCTGGGTCCATCTGCTCCGTCACGTACACTGTAGACACGTGGGAGGAGAGAGAAGGGGTATGATTCATTTGAACGAAAAGAGCAATTATCAAGTTATAAGTATAATAAAGAAACAAGCTCGTAAGTCACATAAATGGAATTATTATAAATAAACCAAATTTGTGTAATATATTCATTTTTTAATGAGCAAAGTTAAGAACTGTAACTATTATACAAATTAAAATAATTTATAATACCTAGTTATTTATTGTAGGTATCCCCAGATTCTACCCGTGAAAGCACTTTGGCTTCATTGGAATAAGTGTGTTTTTAAATGTTCAGTGACTCAAATTAAGTTCATTTTATGGCGTGTATTATCGCCTACGGTATATTATATTTTTCAATAAGTAAATGCTGCAATATTATTTTTACATTGTGGGAGTGTTAAGGATGAGTGTAAATGTTGATTTATAAGCTAATCAACATCAAGTATTCACTGGAGAAATTATAAACATAAATTGGTAAAAGGGAACAATTAAAGTTTATCTGGAAAAAGAAAACGAGAAGTATAAGACAACTATAACACGAGTTACTTAAAGTAACTCACAATCAAAACTCCATGATGAGGGATCTGTCATAAGACGGTCCTTGGCTTCCATAAGATCTTGCTTAAGCATATCCTGTTGGGCCAGGAGGTCGTAGATTTGTTCATACCGAATTTGGCGTAACATTTCCTGTAAGAGTTTAAATGGAAAACGGTAAATCATTGCATTTATAAATATATGATACATAGTGAAGGTATGCAGACCAATGAAATCGTATACTTTTAAATAATAATTAAAAGCGAAATTTCAATTGCATAATATTTATTTAACTGGTAAATATATAAATTTTATTTCCATTTCAAATACTTTTATTGATAATAATATGGATTACGCTTTTAAAATTTCATTCTAATGTATATTAAAATGATAGTAATCGATTTATTTTTTCTTCGAGACGAATACAAAAAAACCATTTCTATCTCTATTATACAATATTTGTGTACCTAATATATGTCAATATTATTTCGCTAAAAAATATTCTACTTTTTCTCGCGTGTTCTAGTTAGATTTTTTTCATCAGAGCGCTGTATTCATCTATAGACATAAAGCAAAGTTATTAGATCATTAATGACTAGAATAAGATATTATATCATCAATAAAGTGGTAAATCGCAAAAAACACAACTAGTAGTTATCATAAAATATACAAATTATTGAAATAAATTTATTTGTACTATTTACTGAAGTAGTATATAAATAATGTCCATTCAAATATTTCATTTTTGTATTAATTTTATTTTTCATTTATTGGGATTTGTGAAATATACTTTATTAAAAATTAATAATATCAATGAATATAATAAATAAAAATCGAAAAAATAATATACTTAAATCTATTTATATATTAAAGCACACTACAAGATTTCAATGTATTTCTGAGTGTATCTGTATGAGAGAGCTGCATTTGCTCAGAATTTATATCATTTACTAAATTTATTATTAAACTGAACTAAAAATATCATTCGAACGCTATTTGGTCATGTCGTGACGGCGTTAAGATTTTTCGATTTTGGTTCCAATTTCAAATTAAATAATAGGTTTTTGTGAGACTTAAGATATCAGCTCTAATATCATAGCAATCGCTGAGTAAATTAAAATCTCTATGTTGACTCAATATGATCTTCCGATAATACATAATTATTTATAATTAGGTATTATTATGATAATTCATTGATTTATAACGGAATCTGACTAAGGGGAACATTGGAGGTGGCACAACACCTTGTTCCGATGCTCTGCTTATGATATTGGTCGGACTGGTATAATAAACTGATTAAGTTGGTGAAACAGCCGCCAAACTGTATAAATAAGGATGTTTTACGGTTATTAACTTATTTAATTACTGCATTTTCAAATTATCTGTAAATACTACTATTCATTTAACGAATATTGTAAATATGATAATATGTTATTTGTAAGCCATGTTGCGTCATACTAAAGCCTTGTAAAAATGACATTTATTAAATTAAAAAGCTATCATGACATTTTCAAATGCTTAACCATTGGAATGAGAACAAACTCGGTCTATATTGGATATATATGTAGACTGCCTACACATAAGTGTCCTAGACCCACACACCTGTACATCGTCAGCCTTCTTAGCCTGTAGGTCTTGAAAGTTGACGCCGCTAGTAGAGGCGGTTGTGGCTGCTGGGTCTGGCCAACACTTTGGAGACACACGCCGGACACTGGCCGGACTCTGAGTGTCCTCAGAGGTCTCCTCTGACCGGGGCGGTGCTGACCGACTCCGACGAGAGGATGAGGAGGAAGCTGAATCAGTGTCAGAGAAGGAAAGAATAGAAAAAATAAGAAAAACAGTGAGAGTTAATAAGAAATCCTGAAAATTGGTTAAATATACCATCTACTTTGTTTTGTAAGTACCTACTATTTTAATAATGTTCACAATGTTATTAGGTAAACTTTTCCACACTAAATTCGACATCACTTTTATTGGAGTAATATAAAGTATGTCAAGATAAATATATTTAAAAAAGTCAAATAAAGTTATAGCGTACCGACCAAATATTAATGTTTAATATAAGTATCATTTTCGCTATCTTAATGGTATGTGCGACTGTCTGAATTGTCTTTGTTCCAACCTTTCAGCAGTTTATTAAAATTCTATTGGACTGAATTTGGTATCATTCGAATGCTATTACACACTGTATTACATGCAATACATTACATTATAGTTAAAGTAATGCTAGCAATGAATTAACGAATTAGTCAATTCTTTTGATTTTAAAAGATTTTAAATTAATTACATGAATTTTTTTTTTGCATTAATGTCATTCAAGTTTAACTTGAATTAAATATCATGAAATAACAATAGAATATATCATTTCAAGTAAAACTTAAAAGGTAAATCAACAAAAGCTTCTAGTATATAATGTAGACATTAGAGCTATATATTAAAATCACATATTGAATATATCAACGTATTAAAAGAATCGACACAAATTGTTAGCACTAATATTATAGCTATTTTATACGTTTTATGAACTGAATAAAAAATAGAAGTTTAATCAATGATAAAATATGTACATATCATGGAGAGATTGTCAATTCTTTGGAAAACTAAATAATATACTCTGTTATGTTCTATTAAGTCTTGGCTCTATTCTTTAGACAAACATTCTTTATATTCAAATATATTTAATAAATAAATTGGTTAAGATTAATACAATTTTAAGACTATGCAATTTTGAAAAGTCTCATAATATAATTATTAACAAAAACTGTTTTACAAAACTTCGTAAAATTTCTGCCAACTGTATTTTAGAGCAGTAATTAAGTCTTTCACCAAAATCTATTCCATTTTAACCATACGTGATTTGATTTTAAAATATTTAAACATAAATTCTGTATGATTCTAAAGTATAGCCTTAAGATCTACTTTAATGTTGAAGCATAAATGTTTTGTATTGTTAATTCTAAATATAAAAGATACCAACTTACAAGGAAGAAGACGCTGTGCTAGATACCTTATATAATCCTCGGTTAACGTCGAAGAGTACATAAACAAGAAAATAATTCACAAAGTCCTGCTAATACAACTTTAATTCCTAAAGTTATTCTCCACAAAGCTGGCTATAATTTCTTCCACTCTGAAGTAAAAGTATAATTTTATGAATGAACAAGGAAGCTGCTACAGAATGTTATTCACATCATGACGATTTTATACAACTTCAAATATCACTAATTTTAGTCCTGATTATATAAGAATATGCGATAGTTTGAGATTGGAAAAAAGTGCGGCACGACAAAAGGTTAAATATCCGCCGAAATCCTTTAATTCAACGAAATTTATTCAGTATGTTCAGAGTTTTTGGGTATATCTGTGCGCCTCAATTAACAATAAAATCAGATGCACCGCTAACTCCAGAAGACGACGACAAGTTTACTGAACAGTCACAATACAAGAAACGGCAATATCAGCCATGAAAACGGACCGTGTATGCGACGCTGGCAGTAAGAACTTTGGTTTATAGCGTCGTTCAGTAGAATTACCAGAAAAAACAGTTCAATTTGTGCCGAAAATTAAAAGGATGAATGGGCGAGAGGGGAGACAAGTTGGATCGATACCAGCGCCTTGAGTTATCAGAAGGAGCAATCTACTGTTGACTATTTTTCCTATAATGGAAAGCGCAGACTGTGCGTATGTGTTTCTACATGCCTTGCGGGCGGAGGCAGTCTGCTTTGCTTGCGGGATGTTCATAAGTAGCCCTAGCCTTGCTTGATGCTTCTATTCCGTGTTATATGACTATGTAGGTATATTATAAGACCTTGTCCTCCTCTTACAGTCTAGGACGAGCGTAGAATGGATCCATGTCTTTCCTATTTCCTTCCCTTTTTCAAACACATCAAGGGAACAGCCGACTGCGCTCTTATGGAAAGAAAACATCAAGATCAAAACAACACTCACTGCCTCCTCCTGAAATAGGAGCATCAACACTCTTAACCGAACTGGCTATAATGTGAGGTTAAATATCACTCGATCACCCTCAATACATCTGTATGTATATTATACGTTTTTCTACCATCGTTTCTGCAGTGATTTTTTACCCTTTCACCCTTTTTCAGGTCAAAATGTCCCATAAACTCTCATCTAACCTTCCCTCCCAAGAAAAAGGAACGCCGGAAATGTCTAGTGGGTTTTAGATTTTGACCATTGATAACGCTACGCTCTTTTTACGGTCTAATTTTCATTCATACGAATAGATAAATAAATCAACAAACTCTCATCAAACGCTCATATAAAATTCAGAAAACGGTGGCAAAAGCTGCAATTCAATGTTTATAACTCGTTATAAACAAATGTACCCTAAGACATATCTACTTTCCATCTAAAAGGTAAATTATCGAATCCCAAAGGAAAGTGTTATATTAACTTTATCCGATTTCTGATAAAAAACTACAAATTAATCTATTTTCTATTTTCTATTTTCTATTTCTACAAAAAATAATAAGCAAAGCACCGTCTTCAATAAAATATTAAAAGCAATACACACATTTAGAAATATTATCTTGTGGAACCGTACTTGAAATAAAGACTACAGGAAAAAATATTTGGAAAATGCGAAAAAATTACATTTATAGTCGCAAATAATGTGCATATATTTTTTTGGTATTATAAAAATTATAGTTCAAAATTATATAATATGGCTCGTAATATTTTAATATTTTATCAGAAAGTAAATATCAACAGCTTTAAAAATATATAATAACATTTTATTTTATGCATATCATTATTAGCTAATAAATATTATAATTACCAACCCAATTATCTAATGCAATTATGAGCATAGCCTTTTTATTTATAAAAACTAGCTATAATTTATTTAATAAATATAATATGTTCAATTAATAGAATGACATCTGTCTAAGGGTTGTTAAAATTGAAACCATTGTAACCATAGAGTAATAATACCAAGAGAGTTCACTTAGCGCATTGAATGTATACATCTATCAAACTTAACAGACAAGGTAAATTTGACCATGTAGACTTCGAATTTAATTTTAAAAATGCTTAAAAAAATTGCCTCCCTGATTTAAGGTAACATACTACTTTATTCTCATGAAAAGTGTTTAGTAGTATATTTTTAATAAGAATCCATTTTAAATAAAATTTAAACAAGACACAAAACGAAAATAGTTAAAATAATTATATAACACATGCCATGCTATAAAGTAGTAATAATAACGTCATATAAAACCATAAATGTTTGGTCTACACTATAATGATCAAAGAATATAAGATTGTAAAGAAGGCTCACTCTTTTGATTCAAGCGGAAAATCCACCATTTTGAAACTGCACCAAA